>NDXB01011934.1:42493-52649 GCA_002631895.1 Agapornis roseicollis
TCGGAAAAAAAGACCCCCCCCCCCCCCGTGACAAGTACATTAATAGCCTCCCTACCCAACATATGCTGAGCTCAGAGATGAGGCAGACACATCCTGAGCCTCAGGAGCAATACACTGACCTGAAAACAGGTAGTTCTGAGCCTTGAGAAAGTCACCTCAAGTGACAAACTGGTCCCACAACAGCCGGATCGTGCTCTCTTCATCCAGCGTGAACTGATAGAAACACGCTGTAACTCCTGTATCCCATGCCAGTCACTTGCTTTCAGGACCCACCCACTGAGAACCTGCACCCCGAATTTAGGTGCTTCTGAATAAGCTGCCTATTTCCAGAGGCCAAAAGCAGCTTTGTACTTGTTGTGGGATGACTCTCGACAGACTGCTGCCACTACAGACAAGGGGATACAGAGAAGGATGCTGCTCTCTTTGGAAGCCCCCAGGTGCTATCTCAGTAGCTCATAGCTATCACAAGGACTGCTTGCATTTACCGCAGAGAGAATTGAAATTCCATCAACAATGTCAGCAGCATAAAGAACAAGCCCTGGAATTGCTTGTGCTTCACAGACACTTCCTGACAGGAGCTTATCTCCCCCAGTACAACGTTGTTATTCTGGTAAACACTGTGGGGGTTTATTATGGTTAATGAAATGCAGTCCTAACAACTCCTGAGATACAGGAGGAATGGGGGAGCTCCTTGCAGGGACTGGATAATTCAATGTGCTATGCTTAATAGGAAGAAAAAAGTAAGAAAGAGATGACGAGTGCAAGCAAAGCGAACAAGAGGAGCTTGGTGACCATGGGGAACGTCTGATGACATTCAGGTCTCAGTTATCAGAGACACAGCTAGGCTCACCAACAGCATTTCTCCCTGGCAGAGGTTAGGCTGCTTTATTACAGACCTCGGAATGAGGGAATGTTCTGATAATGGACTTAAAGCAAAAGTAGAACTTCCCAGTTTGGGAGTAGCCTTCTCTTGCTTGTGATGCCAGCGCTGTGCTAGCTCAAAGTAAATCAATGGTGCAGCCCCCAGGAAGCTCTAGTTATGAGCAAGCCTGTAAAACCATGCCTATGTGCTACTGCCAAGGAACAATGTTTTCTTTAAGGGGCCCAGATGTCTGGAGATAGAGCGTTTGCATTAAAGGCATGTCCTGTCTGTACATCTCCTGTATAAACACACACATCAAAAGTCACAAGACTCCTTTCAATGCTGGTGAAAGGAGAGCATGTGTATGTGCGCATCTGTGAAGGGTTCTTTGTTCTAATTCAAACGCTAAAGGGAGCTTTCAAACCCCCAGGTTTTGTCCGGTGACCACTCAGCTCTCACCCTGTGCAGTACAAATTGTACGCAATTGCCCTTGTGTCACTGAAGATCATCTTCCTCCAGTATTTCCTCCTTGTGCAGAGTAGGTGTTTCTGAAGATGATGTGACCCTTCCATTAATAGCATGTGCTGCTTCCTAACTCATGCACATATTCTCTTCCCAGGCATTTTGCGCTGGCTTCCAACAGTCGCTTGCCTTTTCCAAAGTGATTACAAAAAGGAAAGAGCCCTTTATTTTATAGGTATTGCCTTACATTTATCATTCCCTGAGGTGACCACATTAGCATCTTAAATACTCCAGGCTCCTTCCATAACCAAAGTGGAGACTTCAAATAGGATGAATCGTGCTCTGCGCATTTCTCTTCCTTTCCACTAAGTTCAGAGAAAGCTCAAGGCATCAGATTCCTACTTTACGTGCTTCACTTGCTCACGAGGTGGGATAAATTCAGACGGTTGCAGTTTTGGTTACATCTTCTCAAACCATAGTGCAAATCGCTTCTTCTCGGTGTCCTCTTCTCAAACCACACTGCATGGCCAAACCTTTGCAAGTGGAACTGGCCGGACGCAAGTAGGTCCATTATTACCCTAGGAAACTACTTCACCATTTTACTAACCATTCCTACCCTCTGTGTAAGAAAGGCTCAGGAATAAACTTAACACGAACTACATGTTTCCCCATTAAATGCCTAAATATGTGTATTATTAAACCTTTCGATTATAAACTCACATGGGTTCCTGGGTTCGTGCCACACCATGTTCATAACAGAGCAGCACCAGAATGTTGCAAAGCTGCTCCTACAACTGCTTCCAACCATCTGATTTATTCCTCAGTGTAGCTCCCTCTGAGGAAAAATATCATTATCTCAATTTTACCAACAAAGCATAAACCCAACTAACTGTGTTACTCATAGGTCACACAGGGAATAAGTGGTAAACTTGCAAATGGAACCCAGGAGCCTTTGCCTACCAGTTCCCTGCTCTAATTTACATTAAGCATGAGGAGAAAAATCCTGTCCATCTGCACATGCACACGATGGGGAGCTTGTACTGTGTAAGTCTCTTTCATTGCTGCTGCAGCAGGTTTGGAATTACAGATGGAGCGGAAACTTTCTTGCCTTGGCTGAAATTAGCTTCCCAGCATCTGCTTTTCTCTTATTACAAATCTGTAGGAACAGAAACTCAGGACCAAATTGTGTCAGCAGAGAGAACGTTCTCAGTTGTAGCATGGATGCTTTAGCTGTTCACTGCGAGAGGCCACCTCACTGCTGCAGCAATGCTCCTGGGAAGGGACTTGTGCTTTCCCTTTTCTATTCTAGCCTTTGCAGCTGCCTGTGCAGAGAACTGTCGTGGTTTAAACCCAGCCACGCACCTCGTTCACTCACTCAACCCCCTTTTCTTGCCCTCCCCCTGCTCCCGGAGGGATGGGGACGAGAGTCAAAGGAATGCAACTCCCATGGGTTGTGTTTAGTAACTAAGTCTATAACTAAGTTTAGTAACTAAGTTTAGTAACTTAGTGTAGTAATTAAGTTTAGTGACTAAGTTTAGTAACTAAGTTTAGTAACCAAGTTTAGTAACTAAGTTTAGTAACCAAGTTTAGTAACTTAGTTTAGTACTTAGTTTAGTAACTAAGTTTAGTACTTAGTTTAGTAACTAAGTTTAGTAACTAAGTTTAGTACTTAGTTTAGTAACTAAGTTTAGTAACTAAGTTTAGTACTTAGTTTAGTAACTAAGGTAGAACACAAATCACTGCTGCTACCACCAATAATAATGATGGTAAAGGAAAGAACAAGGGAAAAGAGTACAGCATCTCACTAACCGCCGACAGATAACTCATGACACCCCAACCCCAACTGAGCACTGACCTCCTCCAACACCCCCCCCCCCAGGCAGTGGCTTGGGGCACACACTGCTAATCCTTCACCCTGCACTGACTACAGGCATTTTCCTTCTCACTACAGAGAAAGCTCATAATATAGACAGGAATCGACACTGGGGTTTGGATGATGGCTTTTGTCAAGAAAATCAGCTGGGTAGGCACGCAGCTTGTACATAAAACCAGGACTGGGGTAGCTGTCTGATGGCAATGCTCTAGCTCAAGAATCAGCACACCTATTTAGGCTTGTTTCCTCGCTCTGCCGCCCGTGTCTAGTGTGCTCAAATGCTCTCCCTATTTCCCTTCATTTCAGGATTCAAGTACAAGCGTGCTTGTGTCCAAGTACAGCAGCATGAAGATGCATCACGCTGTGGCACACAGAAGCAATCAATCCATCAATCAATATACTGATCTAAGAAACAGTCCCTTGGCAGCACTTCTTTAAGAAGGCCAGACCTTTCCCCCCTGACCCATTGCTTCCCTGTCAGCATGGACTGGGGAAAGCCTTTACTGAGCCCTATTCAATGCTCAGTACAGAGCAGGTCAAGCACCAGCGGCAGTGAGTTGCTGTAGTGTGACCTCCTTGCTGCTCAAGACATTGCTCAAGTAAAACAACCTCTCCAAAGTCAGCCCTATCCTCCAAAAGCCAGATCAAAGAGCAAAGCCAAGAGGTAAGGAAGGGTCAGTGGCTCTGAGGAGCGGCTATCTGGTATGGTGATCATGCCATTATGGGTAGAGGGACCTGGAAATCAAGTATGTCCCCAGGTTATCATCACTGAAAAGTCACAGTCGGCTCATCATCAGAACGACATGGTTCATTAGCTTGTGTCCAGGAACACTGGGAGTAAGTAATTACTAAAGCTTTGAGGGCAATGGTTCTGCTGGAGCCACTCCAGGCAGAGCCAGGGATAAAGGTATTGCGGCTCAATCAATACACAACAGGATTGTTATCCTGCCCATTCCCAAGTGCTCTTGATGTTTGGAAACCAAGAGAATCAGGCTCCAGATTGGTTTAGCCACAGCAAACCAATGTGTGAG
Source organism: Agapornis roseicollis (assembly GCA_002631895.1). NCBI lineage: Eukaryota > Metazoa > Chordata > Aves > Psittaciformes > Psittacidae > Agapornis > Agapornis roseicollis. The sequence goes on from NDXB01011934.1 coordinate 46,722, forward strand.
GGAGAATTAAAAGGAGGAAAGAAGTTAGTATGGCTCTAGCTTCCCCTGTTCACACCCAGGACAGCTGAGACGGATGGAAGGAGGGAGTGTTTCTGGTAGTCAAGTTTTTGTGGTGTTCAAACAGTTTAGAAACAAGTGTTCAGAAGCTGGCATGAGAAAACGCTGAGCTTCTGTGGAAGCCAGGAAGGCTCCAGCTTGAGAGCTGTAGGAAGGGAAGAAGCCTGTAAGCTAGAGCAGCCCACAGGCTCTGCTACTGCAGTACAGCAGCCAGGGCTCCTGTGACCCACACAGCAAGTTGCCTGCTCCCCCTGTGTTGGCAAGCCGAAGCCATGTCTCAGTGCTTGCCTGTCAGAGGACAGTGACAGAAGTGTCTGAAGAAACCAGCAGAAGCAGTGCAGAAGCCGTTTCAAAGTGCCATAAATCACAACCCCATGTGAAAGCATCCGAGGGATCAGAAATTCAGGCTGTGTTTCTGTGCGCAGTAGTCAGAGGCTAACACCCTACACTACATCAGCTTGCAGTGTCAGGTCTCTCCTATTAGCTCAGATACCGCAACCTTTTGCTTTTCATGCCTGAGTGCTTCCAAAATACTATTTTCCCCCATGGTATTCTGTATGTGCAGAATTAGAACATCAAACCTTGGACTGACAGCCCTCTCACAGCCTGACGGAGGCTGAATCTGAAAGGCTTAGCCGTTCCAATGCTGTGCGTGTCCCGTTTGATCTGCTGGGCTTCAACACCAGCACAAACACAACCCTCACCATGGAACCAAGGGAAGCCTGTCCATGTAGTTAAGGCACACAAGGGGCTCCCTTCATGTTCCCATCAGTTCCAGTATGCAGGATGCACAGACATCATTCTCCAGCAGGTTCCCAACACCATGCAGCACACAAAAGGGAACATGACCCTGTTCATCCTCAGGAAGGCTGTTTACAGAGACATCGTGAAGGTTTCAAAGGACATGATCATCATGATCTCACAGGCGCTGCAGTCAATAAGCCATGATGACGAGTCCATAGGAAGCCATGATGACGAGTCCATAGGAAGCCACGATTGATCACTTGTGGTGTTCAAAGGCCCTCTGCCTCCAAGGTGTAAGGCACTGTTATCACACAGCTTATTCAGGAATCCTGTGGGGCAGTGAGGAAAACAAAAGGCCAAAATGAGAGTTACACTGGACCCTATTTCGTAACCCTATAATCACCCTGTGATTAGCCAGCAATTACAGTTCACACTGCAGTTGTCTGAGCCTTTCGGGAAGCCCCACTAATTCCTGTAACTGGAAATGCACCAATCAAGTCAGAATAATTACAACATAAATATGATGTACTTAAATATCTGGAGTTTAATAGCGCATCATTAAGAATAATATCCAAGGCTATCATGTTGTCACAAGGTTAACCTTCTAGTCATAAGGAGAAACATTATTTGCATACTTGAAAACAAAACTGGAATGGAATTCTGCTGTCAGCACACACAGGAAGCTATACAAGCATGTTAGCCACTATTACAGAGTTACTTTATACCCTCTTTGAGTCATTCACACAAACACGTGGAAGCTTCGACGTGAATGAATGAATGAATGAATGAATGAATGATGAAGAATGCCTATGGGATGGTGTCCTCTCACTTCCACACAACTCTGACATTCTTGTTATTTCCCCTGTTATTTTCCCCTTAAGGTTTAAACTGAGACCCCCAACAATTCCAGCTTCCTGGAACCACAATTTGAAGCTGAGAGTCCCTTGCAGGATCCCAGCAGGATTCTACTGCCATCCCCCAGCCATTACCCTGTACCCAGCCCGCCAGTACACAACGAGAAGGAAGCTAGTTTTCCCAGGGCTGGCATGAAGTTCGGACTGCCATCAGCTCACCCAGTGCTACAGCAGTGAACTCACTGCACCCAGCAGTTTCCTTCAGCCCACGCTCCCATGAGATCCCCTTTTCCCCCCTTTTCTGCTCTGGTTTGGGCACAGCCATCCAGAGGCTGAGCACAGAAGGCAGAGCATGGCAGGCAGCTAACAGGGCACTTGCACCTGAAGGTACTGGACAGAAGCAGCCTTTGGCAGGGCACAGAAACAGCCTGGGCCAGTTGAGCTCAGAAATAGAGGCAGGACCTCATCATCACAACCCTGCTCCCGGACTCAGTACAAGGGTTGTAATTCAATTGCAGAGCTCTGCTTCAGTGCATCTCTTATGACGTTAGCAGAGAATCTCTCATCTGCACTCAAGAATGGTATCAATCAGCAGGCAGACGCAATGAGATAGGGAGACAAAGCAAGAGAAAGGCAGTTTGTGTGCGCGCGTCTGCATCAGGTTCCGATTTAATCGCTTCTGATCTCAAGGTAGTGGGATGTGAAACTCTAATTGAAAACTTTGGGTGCTTACGTCTCGAAGGCTGAGGAGAGTTTGTGTGCCCATCTGCTTAATTGGAAAAGGATTTTACTTTCTAGATCATTGATTTATCATCATTAAGCCCCCAGATAGAGAGTTCTGTGTAAGTCAGCTTACAGGAATATGGTTTTTCCCTTTACATTTACACTCTGCCTAAAATTGCCTCTGGTGCTGTGAATGTTAAAATTGACTGGATTCAATTTAGTGCTGTGGCCTCCTTGCTCTGGCAGCGGTTATTCATCTCATTGAGCTCTTGGAATGGAAGGGGTTTGCTTGGGTTTGTTTTAGAAATAAAGATCCACCTAATTATTCTTTTTTATTACTAAAACGCAAGCCCAAACCTGGATTGATTTCAAATGGGAGCAATGTCTTGATGGCACCTGTAGTATAAATACACTTGCTCTTGCCAAACCCAATCCCAGTCATCGGAAGAGAGGCTGTTGCTTTATTACAGGTTACACAAGAACAAATCCCCTTTAGCAACGTGGAGTTCCTTCCCCATCCAGTGCAGAGGTCCGTGGGGTACTAGAGAACACGACATGAATTAAGAGCCAAATCTATCACATCTTACATCAACTCTGTTTACCATCCAGACTCATGTGGCTGCTCCTGAAAGCAAACAGAGAAAGCCCTGGAGGAGCCCTCCTCTGCCTCCAGGAAACCTAGGAGTAGCAGTGGTAGTAACTGGGGAAGTTCCTTCCTTGCTCTTCCTTTGTGCAGATGCAAGAAGAAGTTAGGAAGAAGATCCAAGGTCTCCAAACAGGTTATTCCTCCATCGTATTTACTCATTACTCCTTCCAAAGACCTTGCTGAAGCCACTCTCTTGCTCAGCTGAGTCACCCTAACAGCTTTCAAACCAGCGTAGCAACACTACATGAGATGGCTGAAAACCTCTGGTTACAGTTTTGAGCCACCATGGGAATACCCAGAACACTGCAGGACACCAGGTTGCTGTTCAGCTCCCAGTTCCACAAGTGCCAGCTGAGGATGCTGCTTTTCACATTGATAGGATGAATACACGAGCAAACAAGGAACACCAGCCTCTGGGGAGGGAAGGTGGCCAGCGTCATTTACAGCTTTCCAACGAAATGAATAATGCACCATTAGCATTAATATTAACATAAAACTACATAAAGACTGTGTGGTCGTTCAGCATCTGCCCCAGCCTCAGGACAGATGGGTAAAAATGGTGTAAAAAGAGGCATTGTGTTTAATTTTCCTGAGCCTATGTCAAGCATCTGCTGCACTTTCTGTACGGCACGTATTACAACGCATGAGTTATTAAGAACTATTATATCTAGGTAATCCTAGGGTTAGCAATACACACGCAAGTATAAATGCTGCCTACCCAGCAAGAGCAGAGTGAGATGCCTGGTGCTCAGTCACCCTGCAGGCAAGCAGCTTTGCATCCAGCCAAACCGCTCCCTCTGGTATCAGTAACAGCACCGGAACCCAGGCAGCACTACCACAGCCTTTACAAGCCTGAGGAAACAGTCTTAATCTCCTCATGATTTATCTATCCAGCAGCTCCTACAGGAGCAGCAATCCATCCACCCTCCTGCCCTCCCCCAGCATTAAAGCCCTTCATTTTTGCCCCTTGCTTTCCTTCTCTTGGGTTTCCCCCCCTTTCACTCGATGCCTTTTACCCAATAAGCAGCTTTTAATGAAGATTTCTTCAAGGTTACAATTTCAGAACGAAAAAGCACAAAGGTTTGCAGCCAAAGCCTTCATTTCCACAAAGACATACTGTCAAAGGGCCGTTTGCTGTAAAGTACAACTCTTATCTGCTATAAGCATATGTCTTTTCCCTGGTACAACATACCTATTTATTCCCCTTCCTTTTATACAGGAGGATTTGGAGGAATTCTTCTGTGGGGCCAGTAGGCATCTCCCCCCGGAATAATTCCTTTTAGGTAAAGAGTCTTAGTGTGAAGTACCTGATATCCAGTGATAGGAATGCTTCTCTCCAGTTTGGTGAACGCTTCCATTGAACTAGTACTCAAAATACAGCTTGCAGCGTTTGCTAAGAGATCTGTAATGGAATGCATGCCTCTGGCCATGTTCAGGTCCTGGTAGAAGGAAAAAGCCCTGTACCTGCTAAGGACCAACTTACCGGGCACCTACACAGGGCTGGGAATATCTGCTTCATCCACAGCAGGGGTAATGCACATCCTGCTTTTCCAGAGCACACGCCAAAAGCAACGTGGCTGCCATTGCTGAGATAAGACTTGGCTGCCTACCATCCTCCAGCACATCCTCTGGCAGCTAACCCCAGTGAGTGAGCATGGAGAAAGGAACACAAGGCACACAACAGCGGACACCGGCTGTGCAGTCCAAGCCTGCCCAGAGAGTGCCGACACGGAGCAGAGCCAGAATCACCACTGAAAGAGGCCTCGCTTTCCCTGAGCAGTGGACAAGGAGCCCACTCCTACACCAAAGAGAGTTTAGAGCAGACCACAGCCTTGCCCATGAGCACCGTGAGGATGACAGCACCTTGCTCCTGCTCCTCCTCCTGCTGCCGAGCCCTTCTCCCAGCTCTTCTCTTCCTCTCACCTCCCACCAGCACACCCAGTTACGTCCTTACCTGCCCTTTATGCTCCTGTAAGCTTTGCATGAATTTGCTATTTGATTTCCTTCAGCAGGAGCCCTGTGAAAGCTCAGATTGGCTCCCTGTAGAGGAGAGAATACTCGTCTATAAACACCAGGCTGGTGGGAATCAAATTTGCTGTTATGGCTCTTGAAAGAGAACGGTTTTTTTCTGTAGCATTAGCTCCAGTACAGGTCTATCTTCCCAGCTGGGCTACAGCACTGAGGGTACTGATTGCTGAGCACCTCCCAGTGAGCACACATTAGAATGCAGACGTTTACAGTCATCCAAACCAATCTGTGGATATCCAGTGACAGGATGCTCTTGCATTTACAGCCCAGCTATTAGACTTTCTTCCTCGCTGCCTGCAGCTCTCCATCCCCAGGCACACATTCCTGCACTGACAGGGTTACAAAGGAGAACATGAGCTCAAAAATGATCCTAAAATGTACTTATTTAGTTTTACTCCCCAGTTATACCCATGATTTCATGGGGGCCTTCTGGTTATTGTAACTTCCTGAAATAACCATGCTTCCAAACCACTCTTGAAACCTCTATAATGAAAAAGGCAAGTATCAAAGCATAACCAGGTGAACCTCAGATAGGATCCTTCCTCACACCTCCAAGAAATCACATGCAAACGTTAACCTTCAGATCTGAGCTAGGGATTAAAGCCCTGAGCTTAGGCTTGCAGGATCTCAGTTCTGGTCCTATAGATCTTAGGGTTTAATTCTCTATCTGAAATGAAGGAATAGCGGCTGCTTTTAACAGAAGGAGTTTTAAGGGAGGGGAAAGACAGAGGCTAAATCAGTTGGTACTTAAACATGGTATTGAAAATTACAATGGCCCATTGACAACTAGCTCCACATGCATATGCCCGAGGGGAAAATGCCATGCATTTCCCATATTTAATGCAGAAAGGATTGGGGGGGGGGGGGGGAGAGGGG
>NDXB01011934.1:52738-66164 GCA_002631895.1 Agapornis roseicollis
GGGGGGGGGGGGAGAGAAGGGAGGGAATGGGAGAAGGACAAATTCTGTCAGATTTTCCATGTTTCCCTACAAAAAAGGGATCCCTCGTAAACATCATCCCAAGAATGATGTCTCTGCAGCCTGAAGCCTATTTCAATGGGGGTATGTGTGCTCACACATGTGTCGTGGCTGGTGGGTCGTCTGACAAGTGATGCTACAGGGCTACTGCTGTAAGCTGTCTTGTGATTTGAGGTAATAAAGCAATCAGCCTTCATACCAGGAGTCTTAGAGTGATTGCACCTCTATCTAACAAATTCCCCCTGATACCTCCTTTTCTTCTACTACCAAATTGGTACGGGCTCTAAGCTTCATCTGTAATGTGCTCACACCTCAATATGGTAACAGGAAGCCAGGGAAAGGCAGAGAGGGTGAAGCTCTATCTGCATCGAAGCTTTATTATGAAGCTTCTCCTTAATAAGCAAGGCTTGTTTAAAACAAATCAACCCCCACCCACCTGCCCCTTGGGAGCTGTTTGTCTGATGGGTACAGATGGTTCTGTGCTCTGTTTGGTAACAGCGATACCTCTTGCTATCAAATACCACAAACGTGGGTTTAACTTGAAGCCTGATATTAAACGTCAGATGCAAAATCCACACACTAAGTATAGCATGAAGCCTGTACAGGACATGATACAGTAGGTTGGAACAATATATTCCCGACTCACAGTGAGAAACGGACTGATGCAATGCTTCCCTTCCAAAGTAAAACGCATGTTCGTTATCCGTATGAGTGGGCAGGACATTCTGCATTCCTTCTCAGCACTGTAGCAGTGCGAGTTGCATCCAGATCTGGAAGAGCGGTTGGGTTTCCAGAGATGTTTTGAAGAGGTGCCCGAGAAAAACTGACTCCCACCAGGAACCAGGTACCGGATGGATGAGACATAAACCCATTTGCTAAATGCCACTTGAAAAATCACAGGCAGCATAATTGACTTTTACAGCTTGGATAATGTAGGTCAGTGCGTTAGTGCAACGAGAAAATGAATGTGTGTTGGAGTGCAAGACAGAAGGGAAGTAATTACAAACTATAGATTAAATAACCATCAGATAACAGGCATAATAAGAACAACCAGGGTGAAGATAGAGGAGAAACAATTTGCTAAACGGATTGCAGCAGGGTTCTGAAGCTGCTGGGCTTGGATGCTAAGCTTGGCTTTTTTCTCCTTCCCTACAAACTCAGCACAATAGATTACTCCTTCCCTTTCTGGGGCTGATATCCTGCTTCTCATGGTATCTGCTTACAGCTTGCTCAGCCTAGAGGGCTATTAAGTTAGAACCTGATTCTGTTAACACACACTTCTTAACTCCTGCAGAAACAGGCAGCCACATCATCTCCAAGGAGTAAGGGCTCACAGTCCGACCCTGCAAAGCTCTGAACTGTGGCACAGGCTTACTCAGTGCTTCTGATGTTAAAGAAACCCCAAACCTGTAACAAAAACCATCTGCTCTTCCCCTAAACAAATGAACCACCCTAAGAACACCCCCTTTCCCCCCCCAAACTGACAAATGTGGCAGGGGCACTATGCAGAAATAAATGCACATATGATTGTTTGCTCCCCTCCACATTCAGCAATTGCAGGCCAGCCTGGCTCGATAGCGCTCTTTAACTCACTAGGAGCAGAGAGCTGTTCAGTGAGCTCTGAAAGGAACATTCGGAGGGCTGCCTGGCTGCGGTTAGGTTTCCACATCCCATCAAATCACCACGACCGCTCCTTTGGGGAGGGCACATGCCAGCAGATAAACCCGCAGAGCTGAACTTCCACCTGCTGGAAGCGGGTCTGTGCAAGCATGCTGCGAGCAGCACCCGAGAGGATCGAGGGTGAAGAGGACAAGGCAGAAGGAATACAACATGAGATCAAAGGAAGCTGCGCAACAGCTACATGCGAACCTCTTAAAGCGGGCATCCAGAACGAGCCTTGTGTTCTGTGCACGTATGCTCTCTGGAAAGGCCCAGAACATCATTGTACATAACACAGGAGGCTACCAGGCAGCTCCTCTTTGTCCCACAGTGGGGAAATGGGAAAGAAGTTCATCTCCTAAGACCCAGTCCTTGCCTTTTCCCACCTCGTTTGGGGATTAGCAATGAAGGGCCTAATACCCTTTTTCCTGAGGCATTACTGCTGCTGCCTGCAGCCTGTAGCCTGTGACTGCATTGGCTCATCCCTGTCCTCTGCTGCTGTGTTCATTAATCAGCAGCTGCCCTGAATACAAATGAGTTCTATAAGGAGGCAGGTGAAAACAACAGCAATTTGCTCACAGCTTGATAATTACACATTCTCCCAAATAAATTAAAGCCCCAGCTAACAGCAGCACACTTGTTTCCACAGGTCCTGCTTGCACGGGAAGATTAACTGGGAAGTACAGTGATTGGAGGGGCTGCTGAATTCCAGCATGGGATGTGTTTCACCATTGTTACCAAAAGGAACCTCTCACTTCTGCTCAAACCAAGAGGGAGCATAAAAGGGAGCATTTGAGAAGCCTCACTTCCCTGCAGGATGAAGTGGTGTTTGGGAGGGAAAGGAGGCACAGCCTTCAGTGACTCTTTGCTTTCGGCTTACCCAAGGCAGCAAAGCTCCAAGATCAATTAAAACAAGGGCTATGGCCATCGGTAGTTTTGTGATTGAAGCACTTCAAACTCGTTCTTTCACGCCAAGGCACACAGATCAGAGGTTTGCGTGACCAAGCAGCAGATAAACACCACATGGACAATTCAGGTTATTGAGATCTTCATGAAGAAATCCCACAAACAGGCAAAAGAGAAGCTCACCCACCTCTCCAGAGCTACAGGCTCTTAGTTACTCACTGTAAAGAGTTACCTAAACTCTAGTGCAAATCCTCTGGCAACTTGCCACTCTACTTGAGGTATGGCAAAGAGAGAACTGCGGAGAGCTCTGGATTACAGAGCACGCCATAAGAACCCCCATTCTGAAGATAATCCTTTCTCCTGAGTGTGCCAAGCATACTAATGGCAGCAAGGCCAGGGCAGCTCAATGGCTCCAGTAGGTGCCATCGGGTGGTTGCTCTGTCCTGTTTACTCTCTGCTTGCCTCAGCAACTCGCACATGTTTGAAGGGGCAGCTCTGCATCACCAACTGCGTTTGCGTGATCGAGTGTTTTAGAGGATGGGATTAGTTTTAGTTTGGTGTTCTCACAAGTCCTCCCCCACTCTTCATGAAGCTGCACCCAGCGCAGCAGGAATTCACTTTAACCAGGGCCTTGCGGGTCTGATCGGGCAATTATTGCAAACAAGTAAAAGGGTGGAATCCACAAGAGAATTGCACCTACTTGGATCCACTCCATAACATCCAGTTCACTACCAAAAGCATTAGGTGGCAAGGAGACAACTGCTTCTTTCTTCCTAAGAGCAGGGCACTGGAATGCTCAGGATACAGCAAGGAAATGCTCTCTTTTCAGCTGTAGATATATGACACACCTTCAGCAACACCTCTTGTTGCCAAAAGCGAGAGCTCAGGATTTAGACATGCAACATCTGACACAAAAGATTAAAACCTGGCCTCATTCTTAGCCCAAATGTGCTTATCTGAGACTCTTAATTTGCCCCATTAGGAAATGAAGGCTGCAGGCATAATTTCCACGGAGGCCACATGTGACTACACTTGTGGGTTTGATTCATACCCTTTCTCTCTATCTTTTGGGTTTAATTCATACCCTTTCTCTCTATCTTTTGGGTTTGATTTATACCCTTTCTCTCTATCTTTTGGGTTTAATTCATACCCTTTCTCTCTATCTTTTGGGTTTAATTCATACCCTTTCTATCTTTTGGGTTTAATTCATACCCTTTCTCTCTATCTTTTGGGTTTGATTTATACCCTTTCTCTCTATCTTTTGGGTTTAATTCATACCCTTTCTCTCTATCTTTTGGGTTTAATTCATACCCTTTCTATCTTTTGGGTTTAATTCATACCCTTTCTCTCTATCTTTTGGGTTTGATTTATACCCTTTCTCTCTATCTTTTGGGTTTAATTCATACCCTTTCTCTCTATCTTTGGGTTTCATCTTGCCACACATCACTGCAGTGTCTGAGTATTTGCACAAAACAAGTAAAGATCAGAGTAACAGCAGGTACCCTTCCCTCTATTCAACGCCAGGGTGAAATGGATTTTCTTCTGCTCCAGCTGAAATTGCCTCTCTTGGCTAGGAGTCATTCATATGAATTATTCCCAAGATCCTTGTGATCCCCGTTCAGAGAAGAGGGGTATGAAATGGATAGAGAGGAACAGCTGCAGCCCACTTCTCATTGCCTAAGCAAGACATTTTCACACTGAAACATGAAATATAACAAAGCCAGCATTGGCCAAAAGCAGAATTCACATCCTAAGTGTCACCTGTATTACCCTTTCCTAGATAGCTCTCTTATGAATAAGCAGTGCGCTGGTTTTACATAGAAGGCAGAGGGGCATGGGGGGCAGTTGGCCGGGATGCAGACTGCAGTGGCACCAGGCCGGGGTGGTTTTCTGCTCAGCCATACACCTTTCCTCTGCTGCAAGTGATATTGCTGTGTGCTGCAGGGAAAAATGCTAAAGAGCAATATGGCAGGGGTAACAAAAGGTGCCTTTCGGAGAGCTCTTATAGCCCCCGAAGTGACGCCTACACTGCAGCCGAAGCATGGTTTTAACCATGCTCCTCACCTACGTAAGTTATTCATACCTAGGCTATGCACACTTCAGGAGTGAAATACTACTGAGCTCAGTGACAGTTTGATGATGAATGCCATGGGAAGTGTCTTCAACTCTGAACTTGTTCACTGCTGCGCATACAGTCCCCTGAATTACTGACAACACAGTCTCATGTGCAGCAGAACATATAAATTACCCGTAGACCTCTATGCCCCCCATCAGTAGTCCCTTGACACAACACCATTAATTCCTTATCAATTCACCAGTTCAACACCGTCCATCAATGATAAAGCTTTTCCTCAGAGTCCCAGTGCCCTGCAACATGACGGATCTCATGGGTCAGGGATACCTGAGCCATCACTCGCACATTTCAAACCACTTGCGAGCGGGAAAACACAACCAGTCAAACAACCGAGATGCCTAAAGAAATAGTGAGGGGAAAACCCCCAAAGCATAGTGCCGGTTGCATAGGAATGGGTGATAACACGAACCTTAACCTGCTTGAAGTCAACTGAACCTCACAGGCTGTATTTTGAAACCAAGCTACAAAGGGGGTGTTTTTTTCATGGTTCTTTTTACATTTGCAACGCTTCCTTTTTTCCAAACAACCAGCTGAGGACACAAACATCTCTGTCTTCTCCTGCAGCTGGTATGCAGGGCATGAGCCAGCCTCTAGGAGTTACCTACTCACTCCCCACTCCACTTGCTTCAGTTGTGCAGATGTGGCTTTCGCTGCCAAAGCCGTGTGGAAAGCTGTGGTAAAGGGCTGTGTTCCAGGAGGAATCATGGACTTCACATGTGCCCAAGTTACAAAGAAACACCCAAGAAGTGTTTGCCTGCGACTTCCAGACACGCTGACTTCTTCTTTATGGTTCTGAAGCCCAAGTCACCCATCCAAAACATACCTCCACTATTGAAGCAGCTGAATCCTTCCCAGGGCGATTTGTAAGGTTCACACTTGCTGTATTTAGTAGGGCTATCAAACACGTGGGCAAAGTGGATTTGGTGACTGACAGTAACAGACTTTTTCCATTCCTCAGCTCTTTGCCATTCCCCTGAGCAGGCTGGACTTACGTGCAGCAGCCTCTCATTTGCACTGACCTGGAACACTGGTGCTTTTGGAGTTCCACACGCATACAATCACACGGTGGAGCAGCACCAAGGGACAGATCCAGCTCCCCCCTCCATGCATGGGTAAAAACCAAGACAAACCAGCCCAACAGAACCCCAGCACAAAAAGAACAGCCCTTCTGCCTCACTGTTCCTCTGGTAAAACCTTATGGCTTTATTTCCTATAGCTGCCTACCTTCCACTGGGCATTGCTACCACCAGCTTTATGACTAACTAGGATTACTGTGGGAAGTCTCCTGCATCCAGTGGCCTAGACAACGTCCAGGAAAACCTCGGTTCTCCTCCCAGAAGTGATGCCTGAGGTGGTTTTTATCCCCAGTTACTGTGCATAATAACAACTTAGCATTTGCTCAGTAAATACCTGTGTACTAACAGACACCACCACTGGGGTCAGCCAAATACTCCAGCCATGAAAGTGAGTGGAAAGGCACCCTCTGCCTTTGGCGAGCGCTGCACTACAATCCGAACTACATCAGCCCTTTCACAACTAGTGATGATGGGAATGGATAAAGCTACAAGAGCAAAAGGGTCAGCGTGTGAGAGCTGCGACCCTGCAAACCCGAAGGAAACACCAGTGCAGGCTTGTCCTCTGCTGCCTGGAGTCCTGCCCAGTGCTGTGACAGGGGAGCACCCTGAGGGTTCCCAAGTCTTTGCTTCCTTAACTCCTCAGGGGTGCTGCAGCGCAGAGACAGGCAGAGCATCAACGGCTCCTGTCAAACAACAGAGCAGGGAGAGAGACTGGGGAGGCAGCAGCAAATCCAAGAAGCATCGAACTTCTCCTCCAAAGCTCGCTCAATGAACGCTCCCCCTCCTGCCTCCAGCCAACGTGGTAATTGTGCCTAATTTCTCAATTTCCCTGCATTTGCCTCCCTTTAATGAGCTGGAAACGTGTTGCCAGCTTATGGGTTTGTTTAATTGCAGGGTAGCGGCACTGTGATTGGCCACAGGGTTCATTTATTTAGCACACACGCAAGAGCCTTTCCTCCCGCTCAAAGAGAAAGGGGAACACATTGCATTCAGCACTTACGTTCAGGGTGCTGTCACGGAGGAACCAGCTGGTTTTCCATGTGTCTGCTAGCGAATCATAGAATCCCAGGCTGGTTTGGGTTGGAAAGGACCTTAAGATCACCCAGTTCCAACCCCCTGCAATGGGAAGGGACACCTCGCACTAGGCTATGTTACCCAAGGCTCTGTCCAAGACTTCTGCCATGTTCCAAGTGTCTGAAGTAAGCTCCTGTTTACCCTGGGTTCCTAAACTGGACTCTGATGCTCAGGGATCTTCGGTTATCAGTGGGCACAAGAAATACACTCAAAGCATTTCAAGAGGCTTTGCTAGGCAACAATACTCATTTACTGGGCTTTTCCTCACCACCTCCCATAAAGGCATTTCAAAGAAAGAAGGGAAGACTGGGGTTTTAAACTGGATTAAGAACAGAGTCGTCATCACCTAGCCTCTCTTCAAGTCAGATCCACTAAGGCTTGAAGGAAACACTAACTGATTTTGGTACCTTGAGCTTTCTGCCACTTCAGCGTTGGTTCAAGATTAGGGGAGCAGGAGGAAATCTCCTAAGTCTCCACAAAACTTGGCAGGGGTTGATGAACCCCCAAGTCACCTCGTAAGAACTTTGACCACCAAGGACGCTGATATAGAAAAGGCCTGGCTTGATCTGCAGGTTTCGAAACATCTGGAAGCGAGAAAATCATCTTCTGGGATCAAGAATGGGAACAGAAGCACAGGGCCATTTCTGCAGGGACAGCTCTCACACAGACCCCCAGCAGTTCTGGCTTTGCTGCTTTGCAATCCAGAGATCAGTTCGCACTCTGCTGCTACTTAACAGTAGGTAAAGTGTGGCTTTTTCAATATCAAGGCCACTGTATATACAATATATTCATTTTCAGGCTGTCTTTAACATCCTTTAATGTTAAATCAGCTTTATAGCACCCAATGCTGCTTTTTTAACCTCTCACCTTTAGGTAATAGCTTTCCCATACAAGGCATTGAGATTTGCACACATACATTTCCCTTCAGCCTCCCAGTAAAACTCTGAAGCAGCAGTATTTACCCCAGCACGTCTTCATTCAGCACCTAGCACAATAGGTTCCAGTTACAATCATCTGTAAGCACCAACATCCAATCTCAAGAAGTTAAGGGACCCTTTCCCATTCTGCTGTCCTACAGGAATATTGCTACAGGATGAATCACGTTCCCAAAATACTACTCCTACAGGAGCAGTAGCCCTATGCAGCCCTATAGGTTTCTTCTTGGTCTAGAAGAAACCAGGAAAACCACACTCAGGAAAGGTTTCTCTCCTGGTAAATCTGGCTAGGAGAAAACCCAAGTATCTGATTGCTAGTGAAGGATACCACCACATAAGAGGTGAATATCCCGCTGTACAAGTAACTTCTTTGTATCCTAGAGAGAAGAATGGAAGTTGATTTCAGCTCCGTCTGCCTGTTATTCCCCCATAAACAGATAGCTACAAAGGTAATCAGGACGTCCCAGGGCCAAGGGCATCACTTCTCTCAACAACTGTCAGTAACAGCCAATAACACAAGCGAGCAAAGTAAAGGGAAGTGACAGCAGGGAAATAATTTACCCTTTAACTGACATGTTATCCAGTTAAAAGCCATTTACCTTCTGCTGCTCGGTGTGTCATTGCTCATTTTAGTTTTGAAGTGACATCTCCCCAAATGCCATTAACATGCCAGCGCTGAAAGGGAATTTATAGAGTATGCACCCTAGAGAATTATAGCCTGGGTGGTTTGGTGAAGCAAAGTACTTTGTGGACTCTGTTTATCCTTACAGCTCCTACCCCATTCCATTCAGAGCATCCAGGAGGCCCTTCTAATTACCCAAGCTAGCCACAAAATAACAATGGCTTTCAAGCTAGCAGAGAAAATGTGGATCTTAAACCGATCAAGTCAAGGTAAGGATAAAAGATGCCATTTATCATAAGCCAAGGAGCCTCAATAGCAGCCCAGGTTACGTTGGAATCCAGTATTACCAATGTATCGGTACCTACAAGATAAAATGTGATGTAACAAACAGCTACAAGCCTGCTTCTACAGGGGTTCACCCCAAACCAGCAGCAACTTCCACAGCAAGCTGTGCCCCTTTGGCTGCTAAACAGGAGAGAGGCCAACAGTCACTAATTGAACTCGGAGATGCCCTTTACCCAGCTACATTCACATGACAGATGAATTCCCATTAGTTTAATGTGAATCACCATGGATAATGGAAAACAATACTTATCTCAATGAGGGAGCAGAGCAAAAGTTTGGCAAATGAGGTGCCATTTTTCACAGCCTCCAGCACACCACCTTCATCCTCACTCCCATAGGGCATCCAATGGGAAGCTGGTGGGCTTGGGAAAGGCAAGGTCCTGCCGGTGGAGAAAAGAACCCAAACATGGAAAGAATCCCACTGGAGTTTTGGCCAGTTTGCTCTGCGTGGCTCCCCTCGGGCCCTGGCTGCGGCTGGAAGATGCTGTCCCTGAGGAGAGGAGAGGAGAGGAAGAGGAAGAGGAAGAGGAGAGGAGAGGAAGAGGAGAGGAAGAGGAGAGGAAGAGAAGAAGGAGAGGAGAGGGAGAGGAGAGGGAGAGGAGAGGGAGAGGAGAGGGAGAGGAGAGGAGAGGAGAGGAGGGTGTTTGGTCCCCCTCTGCTGGCAGCATGGGGCACCAAAAGGTGAAGGAGCGCAGTGATGCCACCCCCATTGACCCTTCCCTGATAGGATGTGGTGATGGATTCCTGGGGACAGCGCCATTCCTTCGGGGACCAGGAGACACAAAAGCACGCGATGTTATCAGTTCGAACTAATTAAGCTCGATGGCTTCGCAAGGCACAATAATTGCGGTGCTTGAAGGTAGTTGACTCGGCTTCAGGTCCAGAGGATTGTAGTAAACGGTATGTAACAAAAGCCGAATAGAAAAACCGGACGTGGGGATGGGGATTATTTGGAAGTAACTGGTTTCCAGGATGGGAGCAGTTCAACTGAGTCCTAGGTAGAAGAATGGGAGGATTGTTGTGATTGAAATGTTAACTAAGCTGGTGCTTCGATGTCTGCTGAAGTTATGAATATTGTTGAGGGCCGTAAACAAACCTTAAGACCACCAACACACGTAGGTATGCAGGTACATGATATGCCCAGGGACTATATAAGGATGGCTTGTGTGGCACACACGTTAGGAGGAGCCGTCCCTCGTGTATCCCGGTGCCGGGATAAAGGATCTCTGCTTGTCAGCTTGTAAACCTGTTGGTGACTTTGTGCCTGGGCACTCACTGGGATCGCTGCGGGAGCAGACAAGGCCCATCTGCATCAAAGGTGTTCTTCGGTATAGTCTGCGAGGTGCAGGGGGCATCTTGCATACAGACTGAGTTGGGAATTTGGGGTGGCTTGGGAAGCGTGCGCAAGGTTTGGAAGCCTTCTGTAAATCGAGATAGGAAATGTCGGGGGTAAAGGCGCGCACCCGGCTGCTGGCGTCCGTTTGGTGCGTGATCTAAATGATTTTATCCAAACAGGATCTTAAATAAAATAACACATTTATTAAGCAAATAAAGGCAAGCAAACAGCGCTGGGTGCATGGGGAGCCTCTGCTCTACCAACACACAACCCCCCCCATTCCTGTGTCCTGTTTATAGCCACCAGGTGGTTCAGACAAAGCCCATCCCAGCGACTCACACCTTCTCCAAGCCTGACATTCCAGAGACTCCTTCATTTACAATTCCATAGTTCAATCAACCCCATTCTTCAATCCCACCTTTTCCTTGTCCAGTTGCAAATCCTTTTGCAACTGAATTGTTTGACTTTATTTAAAGTTTCCTGAAGTATTTCCCTGTTTGTTTTTAATGCTTAATTTTGTTTTCTCCACAAACGTTTCTATACACAATACCAATAGTGAAAGCAGGAACAGAATTGATACAGATGAAAAGCAAAAACGATGTTCATGTTCTGTCAAAAGTTCCATGGTTTAAGAGGGTTAGATCTTATTACTTCACATTGACACGAATCACATATTGCACAGTGTGCAGCCACGAGGAGCAGGGGGCATCTTGAGGTGTGGGTCCTGCAAGACGCAGTGGGTGTCTTGTAGGAAAGGTGTTGGATTTTACTGGTATTTGACTTATGTTGTGGCTTGTTATGATTTTGGTCTTGTGATTTTGGTATTGGTGACAGACTTATAAATGCATTATTACTTGTCTGTTTCAAGCGTTGTAACTGTCTGGAGTGTCTATNGGTGTCTTGTAGGAAAGGTGTTGGATTTTACTGGTATTTGACTTATGTTGTGGCTCTATAGGGATGAGTTTGGTCTTGTGATTTTGGTATTGGTGACAGACTTACAAATGTGTTATTACTTGTTGTCTTTCAAGTGTTGTAGCTGTCCGGAGTGTCTGTTTTGTGGCTTGTTATCGCGATGATTTTGGTCTTGCGTTGTGTTAATGTGATTTCTGTTTTCAATAGTAGGATTTTCTGTGTATTTTTTGTGGTTTTTATCGCTTGGGGTTTTTTTTTGTGTTTGTTTTGAGGCAGAACTGACCTTGTCTCTAATCAACGTATACAAAGAGTTGCTACCCCGATGAGTTTTATTATGTTCCTCACGAGCCAGCTTCCAGAGTTGATTATCGGGAATTACAACCCGCCCATCAGGGAACTAAGCAGGGAACATCTCGGGGTCTGCGTCCTGCAAGACACAGGGGGTGTCTTGTGGAAATGGTTTTGGGTCCAGTGTGCTATCAACAGCCCATAAGGGAAATATAAAGGGCTTAAGAACACCCACCCCCCGTTAATATTACGGTATGGTCTGAGCCATAGGGGTTAGGAAGTACTGCTTTTGATTCTACTGGTATTCGTCTCATTTTGTGGCTTGTTACAGTAATGGTTTTGGTGTTGTGATTTTGGTATTGCTGACAGGATGTTATAACTGTTATTAACTCTTTGATTGAATTTCAATCTCTTTGTCTCAAGTGTTGTAACTGTGTGGAGTGTGTCTGTGGGATCCCATGCGTGTGCGCGTGTGAATGTGAGATTGATAATGGAAGATCCGAAAGAATGGCCTAAAAATGGAACTCCGAATTAGAACACATTGTTACAATTAATGTTGGTTTGAGGTGGCAAGGAAAATGGGATGAAGTGATGTGTGCAGATACGTTTTTCACTTTAAGAAACCACCCAGAGTGACAGAGGGAATGCAGGATTAATTTAGCTCGGCCAGAGCCCTTCATTTTGGCTTTGGAAAAGGGCAGGGAAAAGCTGAAAGTTAAGCCTGTATCTGTCCTATCAGTGTCGTGGTTTAAACCCAGCCACGCAGGTCGTTCACTCACTCAACCCCCCTTTCTTGCCCTCCCCTGCTTCCAGAGGGATGGGGAGGAGTATTGAAGGAATGCAACTCCCACAGGTTGAGATAAGAACAGTTCAGTAACTAAGGTATAACACAAATCACTGCTGCTACCACCAATAGTAATAATGATAAAGGAAAGAACAAGGTGTCCCTGCTTATGGCAGGGGGGTTGGAACTAGATGATCTTAAGGTCCCTTCCAACCCTAACTATTGTATGATTCTATGAAGGGAAAGGAATACAGCATCTCACCAACCACTGACAGACAACTCACGACACCCCACCTGAACCGAGCGCCGACCAAATCCCTCCTCCAACCCCCCCAGAGCACTCGCCCTTCCAGGTAACTCAGTTACATCCTGGCCATGATGTGCTGTAGTGTGGAATGCTGTAGTGTGGTCAGTTTGGGTCAGGTGTCCCGTCCCTGCTTCCTCCCGGCCTCCCCTCCTCCTTGGCACAGCATGAGATGCACAAAGTCCTTGGTCAGAATAAGCATTACGTAGGAACAACTAAAACCATCGGTGTTATCAGCACTGTTCCCAGGTCGAATCAATACACAGTGCTGCACCAGCTACTAAGGAGGAGAAAAACTGACTGCTATTGCTGAACCCAGGACAGTATCCACCCCTTATTCCATACCATTCATGTCATGCTCAGATCCCACATTTTCAAGATACCACCACTTTTATCTCACTGTACTCTTATATTAGTGCATGGACCAGTCCCTATAAAGCTGCAGAGTCCATCTGGTCCATGATGTCAGGCTGCATCTCCTGTAACAGNGATACCACCACTTTTATCTCACTGTACTCTTATATTAGTGCATGGACCAGTCCCTATAAAGCTGCAGAGTCCATCTGGTCCATGATGTCAGGCTGCATCTCCTGTAACAGTCTTTCAGGACAGAAAAGGCTGTGTGCAGTGTTCACACTCATGAATAACCTAGGCCATAGTGTCCATTGCTAAGTCCACCCCTCGATCATGAGTCCATCTGTATGTTGCATCTCTGCTCTGGTGGCCTCAAGTGTCGGGGGCCCACCAGGCTCTAAATGATTCACTGTCCCCTTCAGCAGTTTCTGCAGCTTGTTGCTGGGGACTCCATACAGCTGCTTTCCATCTCCAATGCTTCCAGAGCACTGGAGGGGCCCAGTGGACCAGATACTGGCTCATACTGCCCCACACACCTGGCCACTCATGATTGTCCAGCCTTGGGGAAAATCTCCTGGTCCCCCCATATTGTTGTCTAACGCTAGACAAGACCCAAACCTGACTCTGCTTGACTCTTGGG
>NDXB01011935.1:0-15637 GCA_002631895.1 Agapornis roseicollis
GCCTATAGGGATGCTGGGGAGGGACCCTTCATTAGGGACTGTAGTGACAGGACAAGGGGTAATAGGTTCAACCTTAAACAGGGGAGGTTTAGATTGGATCTAAGGAAGAAATTCTTTCCTGTTAGGGTGGTGAGATGCTGGAATGGGTTGGCCAGGGAGGTTGTGAGTGCTCCATCCCTGGCAGTGNTTCCTGTTAGGGTGGTGAGATGCTGGAATGGGTTGGCCAGGGAGGTTGTGAGTGCTCCATCCCTGGCAGTGCTCAAGGCCAGGTTGGATGAAGCCTTGTGTGGCATGGTTTAGTGTGAGGTGTCCCTGCTTATGGCAGGGGGGTTGGAACTAACTATTCTATGATTCTATGAATGCTGAGTGTGATTGTTTTGTTGCCTGAGAAGGGTTTTGCCATGACTGCAATGAGAAATCATTGCTTATGCTACAGAAGACTCCATGTGACTCTGTATGTCTCTGTTAGGTACCAGAGGCCAAGCTTTGTTTACAGGAGTCTTAGGTGTGTTTGCTAAGTTGCAAGCTGCCAGGGGCAGGTTTACAGGGATGGGAAGTGATAAACTGCCCTTGGCAGGCTCCTTGGCTTGGCCTGTACCAGCACTGCTGCACCATTCCTGGCCTTCAGCTGATCACAAGCGGCCAGCCTGAGCCTGCTTGGACTGACCCCCCAGAACTGCTGCTGCCAAGGTTAGCACTGGCACAGCCATCTCCAGTGTCTATAGCCCAAGCCCAGCAAGCTGTTCAGTTCCTAATGCTGATATGTTTCTTTTGGCAATAGGGACACTCCGAGCCTGGCAAAGGTGCACAGAAGAAGCCTTATGAAAATTAAAATGTCACAAGGTTTAGAAAAGCAATGTCTGGATCTCAGGATGATGGGTGTGCTGGTTATAGCAGAGAAAAAGTGAGTGTGTGACAGAGGGTTATGTTTGGCACTGTCCTTTATGCCAGCAGGGTTGCATATGTTATTAAGCATGCCCACCTTGAGCATCTAATGGTTTATGCAAGGATTTGTGTTCAGACACCCGGGGGTAAATTTAATACATCCTTTCTGTTCCTTTATTCTTAAGTATGTAAGACTCCTCAAGACCTGCCTTACAGCAGGCCAAGTCACTGGTTTCTTTCCAAGTAGCACAGAAGTATGTGCCCCAAATTTTCAGGCAGAAGTATGATTCTGGTGTAGTTGAGAGTATGAGTGCAAGTATTTCTGGAAGGAGCTTCCTGAGATCTGAGGAACGTTATGTGCCTTTTGGTAGTCCTTAGAGAGCCAGGTTACTATAACCTTACTATCTTGTCTGTCTTAACTTACTTACTCTTCTTATAAGGATAACATGTATCAATTTCAAAAGCTCATAGTAACTTGCGAGAAACAGGGCCTCTTTCCCCTGCTCCTAGCTTTAACCAAATAAATCTCTACATTTCAAGATTAAATATCTCATGGTAGAAATAATGCCACTTCTCCTCTTACGTAGTCTCTTGCCTGGAGAATCTTTTGTTTTTATGTACACTTTGAGTGTAGTACTTGAATTTAAGGTAGTAAACAAAAATTTCAAGCAGTGGATTAAAAAACCCCCTTACTTCTGTATTCTCTCCATTTGTCTTCCCTTTGTCCTTAATCTTGATTTGCCCTGTAGGTTAGTCTTACCATAACGACAGTATGAATGACTGTCTCAGCGCCTTTCCTCATTAATGCTGCAGGAAATTGATGAGTAGATCTCTGGAACTGTGGGTTCTTTTGGCAAGAATTATAGCCCCTATTTATTTTGGAGGGACCCATGTGGCTTTCTAAGTAAATATATGTTAAAATTTTCCCCAAAAATAAACAGTACAAGTAATTGCTTGATATATGAAGTTGACATTTTGGCTTTGTGATTTGCTATGATATGTAAAAATTTAATTTCCTCTTGGAAAGATGCTACTGCAAAATTGTAGGTAAATTAAAATCAGCGGTTTATTCAGAAGGTGAGTAATAGACTCTCTTTTAATATATCAATATTTATTCTGCAGCTTCTCAGGTCTGCCCAGATATGTGCCATCTAATGCTAAATGTGTGCTTGGCTGTGATATTACCTTTGTTTGTAATTGGAATGGATAAAGATTGATGTAACTGTCTTGTATATACTCACTCTAGACAGGATCTGTAAATAGCATTGCACCAGATACTAAAAGAACACACAAGAGTTTTACTCTGGTCATTCTGTTCAGCCAGTCTGTGTTTCCTTACTCAGTGTTAGGCACTCAAATAAGTGTGTTTGTATTTGAATTCTAAAAATCAGAGGACTAAGTATAATTCTGTAAGTTTCAGGAAGCTGTGTCTGCTGTTACATCTCTGTCTTGAAGGAATCTGTTGGAGATGTGCTATATTCATACTTGCTTCTATTTATGCATCTTTATTTTAATTACACTTGAAAACAGAGACCCAGAAAGAGAAGTAGATGACTTAATACACCGAGCACCCTTTGACATGCTGAGGTGCCCAGTGAACTGACACTGATAAAGCTTTGGACACATGCCACCTTATTAAAAGTAATGGGAGTGAGCTAGTGGCAGGGCAGTGATGAGAAGGAGGGGGACGGGTTCTGGAGAGAAGCCTTCTCCTCCTTTAAGGGCATAAGCATCTCAGGAAACATATTCCAACAAAAGATAGCTTAAAACCAGGAAAACAGCAAAATTAATGGAATTATTCTGATTTTTTTTCAGGAGAAAATCTAGCTGCAAAGCTAAAAAAAAAAAAAAAAATTTAAAAAACCTCCTTAATAATAAAATTCATGAAATCTGTCATGATTTTATGTTTTACAGTTCGTAATAAGGTTCAGCAGTATAATGATAATATCCATGCTAATTATAGCAAACCTATTGCTCTGGGTTTGTTATTCAGTTGGATACTTTTATAGACTAAAGCCATTTTGTTGCTTCCCCAAAGTCCAAATATCTGAACAGTTGGCTTTGGATCATAGTCTGAATTTGTGTATCACTGAGTAATACGTAATTCAAATGTTCTTCTGTTATTATATGGACAGCGGAGAAAATGTATTTAAATTTGTCGTTAGTTTTAAGACTGTTTTGTGAATTTGTGAACTATTTTGTGAAATTGTTAGCTCTTGTGAAAGGAGTTTCTTTCTACAACACACTGAGCTCTCTGTCTATTTTGATATATTGAGCAGGACTCCAGTTTAACAGCAGCAAACTAGATTCTGCTTTACAAATTTGCTTGCTCTCTGACCATTTTGTTTTTGCCAGGAAAAATGGTCACAAATCTGCCTCTTTAAACTCACCAGAGAAAGTTAAAATGTTGGGAGAATAAATGTATTATAATTATTCTAAGAGATATTTGTATCCCCTGTTCCCTACTTAGTATTTGAACTGTGAGTTCTGTTAGGTGATTGTGATTGGTCTCAGATGTTGGGTGCTCTGGTGTTTCTGTCTCTTTTTCGGATGGCACAAATTCCTACGGATCAATTCATGTAAGCGTGTGCACGTGTGACTGCAAATTCTTTTCTTACACCATTCTGACTTCATTCAAATTCTGATTTTTCAGGATAATCTAGCTGCAAAGCTAGAAAACATCAAGAAAAGCACAAACCCTTAATAATAAAATGAATAAGATGTGTCATGATTTAATGTCCTACAGGTCATGGTAAGGCTGAGTTATCTGAATGTCTAGAGAAGCTCAGAAACATGTAGCACAAATACTACATTTATTTTAAAGTTTGCTATACTTTTCTGGTGGGCATTTCTCTATTACTGCATATTCCAGAAGTCTTGACTAAGCCTTTATAGCCATAGAATCATAGAATAGTTAGGGTTGGAAGGGACCTTAAGATCATCCAGTTCCAAACCCCCTGCCATAAGCAGGGACACCTCACACTAAACCATGTCACCCAGTGCTTCATCCAGCCTGGCCTTGAACACTGCCAGGGATGGAGCACTCACAACCTCCCTGGCCAACCCATTCCAGCATCTCACCACCCTAACAGGAAAGAATTTCTTCCTTATATTTAATCTAAACCTCTCCTGTTTAAGTTTGAACCCATTACCCCTTGTCCTGTCACTACAGTCCCTAATGAAGAGTCCCTCCCCAGCATCCCTATAGGCCCCCTTCAGATACTGGAAGGCTGCTATGAGTTCTTCTAGTGATTATGGGACCAAGCCTTAGCTGAGTGGAACTGGCTGAAGCTAGAGGATTCCCATGTGAACCGGGTATTCTGATCCAAAGGAAAGCAGTTCTTTGTTGGCTCTAGNAGCATCCCTATAGGCTCCCTTCAGATACTGGAAGGCTGCTATGAGTTCTTCTAGTGATTATGGGACCAAGCCTTAGCTGAGTGGAACTGGCTGAAGCTAGAAGATTCCCATGTGAACCGGGTATTCTGATCCAAAGGAAAGCAGTTCTTTGTTGGCTCTAGTGAGTTCATTTCAATCAACATACATTCAATTTCCTTAAGAGAAAATATTAGCCTGCCTTTTGCCAGCACTTTCAGTAAGATTGAATCCTGGCCTTCCATACTACAGCAATTAGCTCTACAGGATGACTGATATTAATTCATCTTCCTACTGTGAGCATGAAAGTGGGAGATGTTTAAGCCAACGCTTGGATTGTCATTTAAAGCCATGAAGTAGGTTCCTTGTTACCACAAATCTTCCAGACATCCCTGTGTCTTTTCACAGCGTGTACAAGCCTGGCTTTGACATACTCATAGGAGAGCAGAACTCTGTGTCACAGGACACCCTAGTGTTGCACAGGACTTGGACTGCAGGTCCCCTGGGGATTAGCAGGGGTGTCACTCCTGAAGAAGCATAGTAGCATAGCTCCAGTTTAGCAATTTGTGTATAAAGGAGCCGATTCACCTTGTTCTGTGGAACAAATGCTTACAGCTGCTTAATGCTCAATGGGTTGTAGCAAAGTTAGTGAAGTCTTCAGTAGTAATAGTGGCTCAAGGCAGTGTTGATCCTTCTATGGATACCCTCAGTAATGCTGGCATGATGGCATATGTAGGCACACTGTGAACTGAATCCTAGTGAAAATAGTGCATCAACATATAAGGTGTTTGGCTTTTTCTTGGTCACATCAGATTCCTGATGAAGTTTACAGGGAAATCACGCTGTTGAAGAGAGGCAGGAATTTGAAGGAAGTGGAAAAGCAGTGGGTCAGGGTGCCATGGAAGCTGCTGGCTCTGGATTGTGAAGGTGTACCTTTGAGAACTGTTTCTTTGGAGCCTTCTGATACATTTGATACTTGATGAAAACTTTCAGGGAAGCTTTTCTTCAAGTTAAGTCCTTGCTGCAAACTGCACATACATTGTCACAGACTCTGTGTTCTGGTGACTGATGGGGATAGGAGACATTTATTTGCATCCTTCCGTAAGGAAAAAAAATCAAATCCACTTTCATCCTACTGGGTAGGTAGCATTTTATGAGGAAAATTTAAGAAATTAATTAACTATAACAGAATTTCACCTCTTTAACCTTAGCTCTTGAGCAAACCTGAGCTAAATAAACATCTGACCATTCCATCTCTTCCACTTAAGGTTAACTTGAGTTTATTATTCAGGCTACTGCCCTTGTGTATTAGGCAAAGCATAAATTATGCATACTAATTACCTTGGATGGGCCATGGCTTTAATGAATTCTTTTAATTAAACTGCAACACAGTGGTTTTGTAGAGGATGGTCTATATTTCATCCTTAAACTGTGTAACCTTCATCTCTGTCTGGAAAGATCACACATTTGAGTAGGTTTAATTCATCTAAGTAGTATATGCAAAGAGAGCCCACCCTGGCTATCACTGGGAAATTGGGACAATGTTTGTGTTCTGTGGCCGTGCTAGGAAATGGAATTCTTCAATGAAAAGTTAAAATCCTGGTGGGAAGGCAAGGGCTGACAAACAGGAAAAGGAAAGTCAGCCTTGAAGGACTAGCATTCAAGAATGGTGTAGTACTGGTAATTGCCAAACCAAACACAAGTAGATCATTTCCCAGGACATCTCATGTTCTTATTGTTCAGGTTAGTGGTAAGCTAGCAGAATTACCTGGATCCCAGTATCGCAGAATCATAGGCTGGATTGTTCTTTTGGAGTGGCTTTGGCTTCCTTCTGAAAAATTATGAGGTCAGAAAAACTCAGTGTAACAGTCACTGTTACCTGGAAAGGGTTTGTGCCCAGTGGCAGCACCAATAGCTTACTAGCAGGAATAGCAGCAGTGGCCAAATGATATGTTTGATTTTGAATGTTGAAAACAAAGCATGGTATTGCTCCCTCTCAATTACTTTGTCCTTGGCCCCACATGTGAAATCTGGAAATGTGTGTGCCTTTCTCTTCTCCTTTCTGATGGGGTTTATTATTTTGTTCTTGTAATGTCCCTGCTCTTGGCAGTTCTGAGGATTCTGTGGCTTCCCAGAGTCCAAGGGATAAAAATGGTCACTGAATGTGCATCAACTGACAGACAAGCTAACTGATTGTTAAAAAGAAGTCTGGTGGTTGTTGATAGTGTATTTACAAAAGAAAAGAGCAAAGCTTGCTTGTCTTGTCATCTATTCTTTTCCATCTATCCAGGTCACCTTCCTCTAGGGTCCATCACAAACAGAACTGCAAGGCGTGTTCCTGACCAATTATGCTTACACATGTGTCCCCTCCTCTTTCCCATGGATCTACTGTGATACTGTGTCCTTTCCTTTGCAGCTCACCGCTCAGTTTGCTTCTTGTGCACCACCAGAACATGTCCCCAGGAATAAATGGGAATTTTCTATTGTGAATTCACTATATGCAGAGAGCTTCATCTCATGCTTGCCCTTTGGTCCTGCCATCACTCTTTCTTTAGTGTTGTTTCCTCTGAAAGGAATATCTGTCCTACACCATTATTTGTGTAGTTATCTCCTACCACAGAAACTGTCTCTAGTGATGCATGCAGGAAGCCCTTCCAAGCCAAACCACTCTAGGATTCTAAGATGGCAGGAATAATCATGCCCTGTGCATTCAGTGCATCCAAACTATTTTCACATGTTTACACACTATGTAACCTGCAGTATGATATGAAGAGAAATGGCTAATCTGCTGTATATGTAACATTGATCTAACTTTTAAGATTTGTTTAAAAATTGGGAAGTTTGCTGCTGGACCCTGTTCTTAGTTTTTTTGGAGGTCTTCTGTGGCAACACCTGTGTTCAACATTTAGTAATAAAAAGCAAAGTCTTCGGTTACCATGAAGATGAGTTAAAATGCTTGTGCCCATAATATGTAACCAGTTTCAGTCCATGTAGACACAGACAGATTTTAGAAAGTTGAAAAATATTGATTTGCTGACATGCAAATGTTGCATCTCTCCTTGCCTCCTGTTTGGGGAATGAATTTCAGTGTGCACTTTGGAACAGATTTAATCTCATCTGCACTTCCTTGGGTGAATGCTTGGTTCAGGCTTTGCTTTTCACTGCAGTGATTCCTGTGTGATTTCAGTCATTCCTTGGTGCCATTATTTGCCATAGGCTTGCCTTCCTCGCAGTGCCTGGAGTATGTGCTCTTATATAGCATATGTTTTGACAAGCCATCTGGTTTCAATAGGTTTCCCAAGTGTCTGCTTTCTGACAACCTGTCTTTTTGGCAGCCACCAGTGCCTACAAACCCTCTGTCTGGCTTTCTGTATGGGTCAGAGATTCTTACTTTAGCATGGAAATGTTAACATGTGGTAAGGAATAAGCAGCCTATGGAACCAATGGGATGTTATTTGTATAGGGAAAGGGGCTGAAACCAAAGGCCTCAGCACAGTCCCTGTGAGTGTCCCTGTCTGATCTATGCAGGTAAGGTGGGTATCACATGCCTCCTGTCTGGGCATGGTGCCCTGCTTACATCAGGTTCTCAGCACCAGGACCAAGAACCCATGTGCAGCACTTGGATCACAGCTATTCAAAGACAGCATTGCTCCAAGGGGCTAATTCAGTAGCCACCTGTCTTACACCTGACCATATAATCATCAGAGAAGCTGATCATGACTGCTGCAGCTTTTTAACCCCCCAAAAATAATAGAGTTAGCAGAATGAAGAAAATTGCAAGCCACGTTTCCTTTTCTTCCAACTGGCATGGAGAATCAGTTAAAAAGCTGTACTGCTAGCTGACAAAATGGGTGCTAAGCAAATCCAAGGAATCTATAAGCAGAAATAAATACAAAAGCATGGTCGCATACTAAATTATTTGGAGTTATATCAGCAGTTTAGATGGGAGAACAGTAATAGGGGGATTTTCCTTTCTGCTTTCTGTATTGCAACATAGTGATATTACACTGTTGCTGGTACTCACCAGAGCTAGTTGAAAGCCTGCATGGAAATACTACTCACACCTTCCTCTTGAAACATCCTGAAATGATTATCCTACACACTGAACCTGTGCCTGGGCAGATCAGCTTGTGCATTCTTCTTGTTTAAACCTTCACATTTCTAAACCACTGCTGAGCAGAAATTAGTTGGCCTATTCTTTGACTTGCAATAATACAGTTAGAAGATAGATGTAAAAATGAGACCAACCATTGTATCAAACAGCTGATTTCTGCTTTGCCAGTCCCTGGCAGACAGTACCTGTGCTAGGCTCAGTAGTTATTTCAGCTTTGCAAAGGAACACAGAGAATAACTTAGCCAAACTTAATGCTTTGGCTTCTACACCGATCGTCTTACAGACTGATTGTCTTCTAGCTCTGAGTGAGCAGCCCCTCTCAGTTCCTTGATGGTCTTTGCAGCTCTGGAAACAGTCACGCTAGTAATTCTAAAACTAGCCTCAGAAACCTAATTTGGGATCAAAGGAGCTGTGTATCCATTTGGTTATAAACCTCAGCTATGAGACTGTACTCCAGTTATGGCAGTAATGGGGGAATAGGCAAAGCCTGTAACAGGATACTCATTTGAAAAGAACCTGAGAACTGGAGGTCAGTTACCTACCTAGGAGTTGAGATCTAAGACTAGAGCTTTGGAATTATCTTTGAAATTATGGTTCAAGCCTTAGACAAGTTTGGTTTGTGTGTAAAAATATCTGATTGAATTATTTCAATTGATACACCACTTTTATCTAGCGGCATTTATTGGTGACATCTTCGGGCCTCTTGTTTCAAACACTGAGATCACTGAAGAACTTGGAGCATCAGAAGCTTTACAGCGTAGCTTCTTCAGGTGTCAGAGTCCCAGGGTGATGAGTTATTTGCTGTGGAAAGCTCATTCCCAAATTCCTGTAGAAAAGGGTAATTTCTTGGTTGCTTTTTCAACAGTAATTCATTCATCAGTGGCAGAACTCAAGATCATCACTTCAAACCAGGCAATTTGCAATGCTTGTTCCCCTTTGGTTTCAGATTGTAATTGTAAATCAAAGAGTTCCTGGTTTGGAACCTTCAGCCTCAAACGGTGAAAAAGCTATTGTAAGAATTATCTAGAAATGACCTCATATGTATGAAAGTAAAAAGACTGTAAACTCTATATGCTTGTAAAGTGCTTGTCTTGTGCATGTCGTGAGTACCAAACACAAACATAAGTATATAGACTGTTTTCTGACAAGTCTGGAATCTCTAAATTAGTTATCCCAAGCTTTCTGCAATCAGCAGGAATATGTACACACAATAGGCACCTGTGGTCCCCCAGGTAACTACATTTTCCCTTTTATGTCACATACTGATGCTGAAAATAACGTGGTAGTGAAATGGGGGGGGGAGGGGTGTGAGCGTGGCTGGCTGCCTGCTGCCCCCCAGAGCTGCTCCATCACTGCCCTCCTCAGCTGGACAGGAGAGAGAAAATGCAACGAAAGGCTCCTGGGTCGAGATAAGAACAGGGAGGGATCACTCAGCAGCTACTGCTACTGTCACAGGCAAAACAAAGCTGACCTGGGGACAAAATGTAACTGAATTTAATTTACTACCAATCAAATCCCAGCAGGATAATGAGAAATAAAACCAAATCTTAAAACACTTTCCCCCACCCCTCCCTTCTCCCCAGGCTTAGCTTTACTCCCGATTTTCTCTATGTCATGTCNTCGAGATAAGAACAGGGAGGGATCACTCAGCAGCTACTGCTACTGTCACAGGCAAAACAAAGCTGACCTGGGGACAAAATGTAACTGAATTTAATTTACTACCAATCAAATCCCAGCAGGATAATGAGAAATAAAACCAAATCTTAAAACACTTTCCCCCACCCCTCCCTTCTCCCCAGGCTTAGCTTTACTCCCGATTTTCTCTATGTCCTCCCCCTGAGCAACACATCCTGCCTCACCATGGGCTGCACCATGGGCTGCAGGGGAACGTCTGCTCCAGCCCCTGGAGCACCTCCTGCCTCCTTCTGCACTGACCTTGGGCTCTGCAGGGCTGGTTCTCTCATGCAGTCTCACTCCTCTCTTCCTGCTGCTGTTGTGCAGCCGTTTCCCACTTCTTAAATACCTGATCCCAGAGGTGCTACCACTATTGCTGATGGGCTCAGCCTCAGCCAGCAGCAGGTCCATGATGAAGTCAGCTGCACTGGCTCTATTGTACAAGGGGAAAGCTTCTGGCATCTTCTCACAGGAGTCACCCCTGTAGCACCTCTGCTACCAAGCCCTTGCCACACAAACCCAATACAAATGGTTTCCTAATTACAGTGTTGATTTACAGAGCACCGTAGCTCTTGTTTGAATGAGGCCTAAATTATTCTCAAGATTCATCTGGATTCTTTATTGCAAGGTCAGGAATTGCTCTTGAAGGATACTGCAAATGAGATGATGTAATACTTTTGGATGGACTGCACCTCTTCATTCGTGAAAGGTCATACTTACAGGATAGGCTAAATTCTGTTATTTAGATATGATGTGCTGAGCAGAAATTAGTAACTTATTATCAGGACAGATTATTTTTCCTATCTGGAGCTGTGTTAAAGGTCCACTTACTCTCAACCTTAGACAAGTCTATAGAGATGAAGGGTGGTGAATATCAACAGCTAAATAATTTACAAGTAACTCTACCCGAGATTAATTTGGGGTAAGCGGGAGCAGGAGCTGGTAATAACCCCATCAATCACTTGGTGTTTCACAACCAGTTTCAAGCAATGCTGCTAGATCCTTTTTAAAGACATACAACAAGTTCTGCAGAACCCTGGGCTGCCAAGCTCTGTAACCACTCAAGGAAAGTACATCCTTACTTGGCTGGTGGCTTCTACTGAAGAGCACCCAGAACAAACAGGAATGATAGCATGGATTAGCTTGGAAAGACTGGAGTTTCATTCTTACACTTCCATGATTATTATTTTCTAACTCCAACCAAAAATAGTTTACAGAAAATGAAGATTCAAATGCAGCACTTTGCAGCCAGAAGTGTTTGTGCCACTGGTGATGCTGACAGAGACTGTAACACTCCAGGATGTTTTATGCCTTTTGTTTTGGTTGTACCAACATGCCAAAGCTGGTAGTAGCTTCCCAGACAGAAAGGAACGTGTGCAGCAAGTCTCATCTTAAGAAGTCAAGCCTGTAAGTTATTCAGTGTGTTCAAATGGCTGTAGCAACAAGGAGTCTGATTTCAGTGGGGATCTCCAAAGGCATAGAGGTCACATCATTTCATGTTACTTGAAGGTGAAGGTAGTAAGTACTTAGTGTTCACTGGGATTTTATTCCGGTTCTAAATTCTACAGCAATTACTTCACAAAACAAAGCAGTGAGTAGAGACTAAATATTCTTTTACTCTGAATAAGTGAACAGGGAGAATCTGAATTACATTGGAATAGGTTGTTTCCATACAGATTCAGGTACTGAAACTCTTCTATGCCTCCTCCTAGAATTTCCATTCTTTTGTAGATATATGGCTATGCCAAGTCAGCTATCCCAGTAAGGCCTGGTATGTGGGTTGAAGTGACAATCATCTTAACCATGTGCATGTAGCTCAGGGAGTTGAAGGTTTATTGCTTGCACTTTGGTCTGTCACGCTGCAGGTGAAAGATGTTCTTTGAGGCAGGGTGGCTATCAAGCAGCATGTGTGGCAGTGCTTTTCCCCTCCAACTTTCTGATTTTATCTAGCAGTTCCTCCTGAATTGTACATTTCTCATGTTAAGTTTTCTTGATCTGATTTTCCTTAAAATAATCAAATTGTAATTCCTATAATGAAAGTTTGAACCAAAATATGAAAATTGTGCATGAGTATATGCCAGACAGGAGGTACATTCTTTTCTCTTGTAAGAAATATGTCTCTCTGAATGGATTCTTGTCTCCTTTTAGCAACATCAGTGTGGCTGGGAGATTGAAAGCTGATGCATTTTCTAGAAGCAGCTTCTGTGAGGAAAAATGTGTGTGTGATTTGATAAATACATATCTGTATTTAGTTGATATTCTGTCGAAGTGAGCAAACTAGAGGCAACTGCCAGGGCTGAAAGCATGGGGAGCTTGGTGCCAGAGCCTGTGTGTCTGGGACCCAGTGAGAACCACCAGCCAGAGGCACGGAGGGACTGCACTGCAGTGACTCATCCCTCAGCATGGGGCAAAGGGGCTGAGAGCAGAAAACGCATGTAGCTGTGGGAAACTGTGTTGTCTAAGCACAACAGCTGGTGGATGGGGAGGTTAATTTGTGGGGGGTGTTGTTGGGGGGTTGGATCCTTTTTGGGGTGGGTGTTTTCTTTTTTGCTTGGCTGGGGTTTCAGGGGTTTTGTTTCAGTAAAAACCTTGGAGCTCCAAGGCTTCAGGTGTTAGGGACCTGCTGCTGAACTCAGTTCAGTTGAACTGAGCTGAATGCATTACTGAGACACCATGCTCAGGAAGCAAGTGTGCCATTGAGGAACATGCCTAACAGTATGACAATTATGTGTTAGTATGTTGGAAGAGCTAATGTATTTGGAACATACATAGAGAAAACCTGGAGCTGCTGAATTCCACAGTGTGTTTTGAAAAGTCTCAATTGCTGTACCAACAAATGAGTGCTGCAATGGGAGACTATGGAAGAGAGTTTAGGCATGGCAGGATGTAAGCATAGCTGGAGAAAACCCTACAATACCCTGAAAATCAAGCTCTGTTAATTTTCAGAAGATGGAATCCTCTGCTGATATTATTACCCTGTTGTACATGAAGCTGTAGTGACATGATGGCTGTTAAAATGCTTCCACAAGCTCAGTCTACAGAAGCCACTTTCTTACTGCTGCAATTGCAGATGCTGAATTTGGTGACAAAATTGCAAGCTATGTGGCTGCTTCCCAAGAGCTGAGTGTTCTTGTGTATCAAGGTCTCTGTTGTGGGGCTGGGACCTCTTTAAAGCTCATGTGTAGCCCTACTGGAGATTTCAATAGGATTAGTCAGGTGCTTCAAGTGATCCATGTACTTCAATGTTGCACTAAACTAAGCAAAATCTCTGGATAATAGGATAATAGTGTTGGTGTAGCCCTGATGCGACCTACATGTAGAGAGGTGTAGGCCTGCTGATGTGCTTCAGTAGACCCACTGATGTGCTTGGAAAGAACAGAGAAGTTTCAATGTTGTTGAGGTTTGGTGCATTGTTTTAATAAATTAATTAGTCATATAATTGCATATTGATTACATTAGTGGGTTTGGGTTTTTTTTCTGTTATTGTGTGTCAAGGTTTTTTCCACTTTGGAACATGAAAATTTAGCTCACAGTGGACTCTCTTATTGTATTCTCTTTAAATCTTTATTCTTAGTTGAAGTAAATAAACCAACACGGTAAAGAGAGCTGATAGCTACTCCATCTGTATTATGGCACACAATGATGGCTGGAAGTTAAAGGTTTGATATATAGATCCATTTTTTTATTGCCAGCCCCTGCCCCTGAAGAAAGTATTAAAATTTCCAGATGAGTAACCAAACAATAAATAGATGAGACAGTTGCTGTGAATATCTGATTTTTTGCATAATAATGAGATATTGCTGGATAATACACTTTGCAGTCCACAGTTTGTCTACATTATCATTTTGATTGGACAAATGCATAAGGAAGATATACAAGTAAAGCCCTGCCAGGTCTTTTATTTTAATTGACTCCATGTGAGAATTCAGTTATATTTCCAGGACATTTTAAAAACAAAACAAATTCTGGAAATATGCCTACACACACACAGAGGCATTCACTTGCACACGCAGACACATAGCCAGGCCCTGGGCTTGTGCTGTCTTATGCACCGCGGAAACCTTGCATGCAAACTGCAAGCTCTTTTCCATGCTGTTAGGTTAGAATTGGGGTTGTTTTTAGGGAGCTGCATCTTTCTTGCCTTGCAGAAGGCTCAAGGAAACACATGCAGGACCTTGTTCCATACTGGAACTGGTCAAAATAGGAGTAGCTATGGGATCAGTTGCAGGTGGTGGGATGGAGAGGTGAGTTTCTCACTGCTTTCACAGTGGAAAGAACCTGAGGTCTAGCCATGCTGACCTTCATGGCCAGAATATTAGTGTACATGTCTCAGAAGAGTCTGAAATCTGATCCCATTTGGTACAGTTTTGAAGGCAGAGAAATACTGCACCTATTGAAGCCACTGATAGCCTTCTTACAGTCACATACAAGGCTGCTGCTTGGCAGCTCTGAAGCAACTTCTCTGTCACTGTTATTTGTCATTGCTCAGAGATGACCAGCAATATTCCCAGTATCAGTGTGTAGTTCAAGGCTTGTGTCTCAGTTTGAAAGCTAGTTCCCACAGTTAAAGCAACCCTTTTCTTTAAAGAAAAGATGGCTTGTCTTTTGTTTTATTAGAAGACAGTTCACTTTTCTGCACTTGAGGTGTCATATGGACAGGCAGACATGTAAGCCCAAACTTCAGCATTAGTTTCTTCTGTGCAGGTCTCCAACTCCCATTGTTGGTCTGGTTGAACTCTGAGCCCTCTAAATCCTGCAGTTATGACACCTTGTTCTTTCTTTTTGCTGTATTCTTGCATATTGTGGTCCTCTCCAAGCTTTCGCACAGATGTTTGCTTCTCCCGTGTTTTGGGAGGGCAGGGCCCTGTGTTCCCTGCATCTCCCACTCCTGGGAGTGGAAGTTTGGTCTGGGTTCAGACCTATGAAGCACTAGGAGCTCAATTGCAAAGAACTGAGTGCAACAACTGCCTTTCCTTTTCCCTGTGTGTGTCTCTGTGTGTCTACCAGATAATAAATCCATACACTTAAAAAGTAAAGAAATAAGCAGGCCCCAGAACTGTGACTTAGATGTGTCCTAAAATTGTTTCCAGACATCAGCTAACCTCAGCAATAGGGAGATGAAAACTGTTGCTAGATTAAAGAAATTTACAGAGTATTGCAGCTCTGCTGATACACATATGATGTAATTTGCAGAAGGACATATGTTTCCTAAGCTTCCTCCATACCAGATTTATATGGTGGCAGATTTCTGACCCTCTTTCTTCACCAGGGGAGACTCACTGTATTGAGGAATAATGCATGCCTGTTGTGATGATGACGTAAGAGCTTTCATGATGCCCAGGCCACAGGGTTGTACCCAGAAGCCATATAACCACTAAAAACAAGTAGGACCAGATTTTGCCCTAATTATTCAACTGCTGGTGAGACACCACACTGAGGGATGATACCTGGAGTGCGTCTCGGTTCCATTCCTTACAATCCCTCATGCTATAACTGATAAACAGGTATTTTATGGGTTCCTTTTCCTCAGTCACAGAATCATAGAATCATAGAATAGTTAGGGTTGGAAAGGACCTTAAGATCATCTAGTTC
>NDXB01011936.1:2496-24801 GCA_002631895.1 Agapornis roseicollis
AAAAAAAAAAAAAAAAATCAAAAAAAAAAAAAAAAAAAAAAAGGAAAATGTCAGTACACTTTTCACCAGATCACAATTGAGAGAAATTTAGAGAGATGAAGGTAAGTGAACCCATTGCAAAAATCCAGGGCATAGAAGGTAAATACTTTCATATGATACAGAAAGAGATGACAATTAAGAAAACTCAAGACAAATGGATGCCCCAAAAGGTGAATGAAACAGTAATTCTGCAGTGATCAAAGAAAGAAATGGAATTAATTTCTTAAATGTGACAGAGGCTACAAAAAGACTGCAATTGCAACAGGTCACCAAGGTGTTATAAAAAGGATAACATTGCACAAACATACTTTACTGCCTTTTCTGAAAAAGGTTTTCTTTTAAATAATATAGCCAGAAGAGCTCTGGAATGCTTCCCAGGTTCACACAAAGGTTTTAATTCCAAAACACATATAATAATTTTCCTGTCTCCCAAATGGAGGGAACAGAGAACCGCTTCCTAGGTCTGCCATCAGTGTCTGCCTACTCCACCGTCTCATGGGCTGAGATATGCTGTTTTAGTCTGGTGATTTACAAGAACTACAGGATATTGCACTTAAGGAAATCTGAGCTAAGACGCATAGTATGCATTTAAAAAGAAAGACTATAAATATATATAATAGAAAAAAACCAAAATCAATCATTGTGGACAAATTATTCTCACAATTATAAATTGCAAAATAAACATGCAGCTTCTAAGAATTCTCTAAAGAAGATTTGGCACTTTTTTATTAAAAATGCACCAGGGTTTAGGACAAAGGCTTTGGTTCCTTTAAATGCAGTTTTAAAATATTACTAGTGGCCTGCTTGCTGAAAGAGAGCTGCCACTTTGTGTTCAGCTCCAATACAATTAGTCACTGTTACCAAACACACTGTTTTGGAGTAGAAGCTTTTATTTATGGAAATATATGACAAATGCATATTAAATATAGATAAATAATGATATAAATACAGTCTAAAGATACATGTTTTCAAATTAAAGAAAAATAAAATGTTCTTTTTATATGAGAACATAACATGAGTGATAACACTTTGGTCTGCCATTTCAAAAGAAATATGTGTGTTCAAAGTTACAGATGTAATTACTCAGGTGCTTGTAATAAGCTTAACACCTTTGCATTGAGTGTTGATTTATCTCCAATACTTTATACCAAGTACCTGACAAATTTCTGCTACAAGAAGTTGCCTTTTTAATGTTAAGTAGCAATAAGAATTGTAAGAGAAGTTATTATTTCTCCTTTATTTTGGAGTTAAAAATAGGATTGTTTTGTATGTATGTCATTGAATGAAGGCAGTAACAATCACCAAGGCAGACAAAGAAATGTCATGACAGAGTTGCTAGCTTACCAGTCCTCCTTGTTACAGTTTTAGGTACAGAATCACAGCTACCTAAAATCAGCAGACCGCAAGCAGTGCAAGGAAAAGGTACAGGATTTTAAGGTGCACTTCGTTCAAGAATGTAGTCCTGGCTTTGTAATTGCCAAAGTTTGCTGCTTAATCATAAGCATTATTCCAGTTTCAAAATTGAATACTAGCTATTATTTGCATGGCTAAGATACCACCAATTAAAGGGAGACCTAGAAGTTATAGCAATTAATGCAGCAAGGAAGATGTGATGTTATGATCATGTAGGGATCTTGCTAGGTCAACAGCTGTCCTAATTTGTATATTTTACCTCTCTAATGTCTCACAAAACTACTTTCTAATTAAAAAGTTGTGCATGATTAGCATATCCAATCTATTACTTAACTTGGATTTGTTAGGACTTCCTGAAAGAGATCAGAAGGTGTATTCAGAGGGATGAACCTGTAAAAAATATTGGTACATGGAAGTTTCTCTTTTCCCAAGAAAAAGGGACCTTTTCTTTCCCACCTTCCCTTAGAATAAATTTCCTAGACAGTCCTATTGAAAGCACTGCATTTACCTGTGCATAGAGGTGAGAGAGACTTAAAGACGTCACAAACAGGCATCACTGCCAGACAGTGGAGTATGCACCTGCAAACACAGATATGCCTTAGTCAAGCCTAGCTAGCAAAGAAAGGTTTAATTTTGCACATCTTTGAAATACCAACCTAATGCACACAAAAATGACTCATGTTCCAGTAACTGTTTTAAAAAAAATAATATCAATTTGTCACAAAAATTAAAGCCAGGAAATTTTGGTTTAATTTTACGTATGGAGAATATTACTTATGGACCTACAATCTAAAAGAATCACAGAATGGTTTGGGCTAGAAGAGACTGCAAATCTCATCCAGTTCCAACCCCGATGCTATGGGCAGGAACACCTTCCACCAAATCAGGCTGCTCAAAGCCCAGAACAACCTGGCCTTAAACACTGCAACAGTGCCAGGGATGGGACGGTCAAAGATTCTCCAGTATGAGAAGCTGAGATGGGATTCCACCATCCATTCTCTCAGGAAGCTGAAGAATGGATGGAGGAGCTGAAGTAAGACTTTTCTGCTCATTATCTCAAGAATTAGTGTGAGGAATTGCTGCTGATTATTCCAATAATTGCTGCAGACACCTGCAGTTGAAGAGCTGGCTGCAAGACCAGCAAAACTGGTCCACCAGGAACATGTAGTACCTGATACTAAGAACAGAGGTACTCCTGCCAACTCATAATAGAAGTGGAAAAAGGTAATTGCCATGACACTTCCATGGAACACCTCCATGAGGACACTCTCCACAAGAACACCTTTAGAGGACTCCTCCACAAGGACAGCTTCAGGAAGACATTCTCCTTGAGAAAACCCTCCTCCAACAACTACTATGGACTTTAGGGAACACTCTGCTTTGATGCCAACTATGGACACTGGAGGACTCCTACCACCTCCAATGACAACGAAGGACTCCTGGGACACCTCTGGATCCATGGTGGTCACTATCTCTCTCTGCATCCTGAATTCTTGTTTCATTTTTGTCTTTT
The DNA here is from genome assembly GCA_002631895.1 of Agapornis roseicollis. Lineage (NCBI taxonomy): Eukaryota > Metazoa > Chordata > Aves > Psittaciformes > Psittacidae > Agapornis > Agapornis roseicollis. Next base: position 5,462 of record NDXB01011936.1, read on the forward strand.
TTCTGATCTGTCTTATCACTACTTTTTTTTTTTTACAATAATTTCCATGTAAGCTCCAGATAATTTCCCATGCCCTGTGATTTATTTTTATACAAACTGTGTTGTTGTTGTCTAGTTGCAAGCAAATAAATAAGCTGCCTAGCCAATTTTTTTTGTGTCAACCGATGAATGTTTCCACCTCTTGTAGCTCCTTTTGCTTACAGAAATGGGGCGACAAACACAAATGTGGGATGGAATATGCTCAAGTATAGTCCTGGAATTCCAGAACACCTAAGCTAAAATACCTTAATAGCATAGAAAGCTCAAGTTCTCTATGTAGTAGCATCAAGGTGATGCATAAGCAGGAGAAACAAAAGCAAGTACATAACAAAATGAGTGATGACACTGACCAGACCAGTAATTGGCATTCTGGTGTCTTCTGTCTCCATCTCCAGCTCATTTGCTTGTACAACATTCATGTCCCTTTATATTTGGTTATCACATATGTTCTCAAAATTGCATTTACAGGCATCAGTATTCGTTTGAATAACTCGTGCCTCATCAGTGCCCTTCTGCAGATTTAACAGCTCTAAATTACAGCATTCCTCCCTTGTGCTGGACCAGGGCTTATAGGGGATGGCAACTGTGAAGCTAAAAGTGCATTTGGCTGTGAGGTCTTTGAACTCATGCCCACTAAACTGGCATCTAATCACCCATTCATGTCATGTTTTTGACTATAATGCTTTGTTTAGTAATATTGTCAGAGGAAAATATCCTCTAAAAGCCTCTAAAAAACATACAGGTTTCTCCAAGTAAGAAAGTGTCTGCCAATTTCTATATAGGCTCTTTTCCTTGATTTGGTCTGAGCTTTCGACATGCACAACAAGCACTAGTAGCATCTTCAGTGTCACTGTCCATTTCAGAACAACATAAAACATTGCTGCCTTGCAATCTGTCACCTGATTATATGACTTGTTCAACATTTCTTTTTTGCAGTAGTGTCCCATGAACCAGGTTGATACTTTCCAAACAAAACTGCTATCAGCACCAAGACAGAGGCTCTCATATAAGAAGAGACTGGAAATAAACAGAACTTGTCAAAACAGTATTTACTGTTCTTTGCTGCAATACATCAGGCAAGGTTGCAGCTGGTGCCATGTTTCTAGGATAGCTGTCTTCTAACTGTGATTCCACACATGTACATTTTCTAGGGCACCTACCAGAATCACAAGTGAAGATACAAATACAAAATGGTTCAACACCAGTTCTGCTCCCTCAGAGTCAGTCCCATTAGCAGAGACCAATGTTCTATTAATGACTTTGAAAGCACATTAAAAAGTTTTCATCTTTGGTCCTTGTGCAGCTGAAGACTTGTTGCCATCTCTTCCTACTTCACTTACAATGCTGAAAACAATTATACTAATACACACCTCTTCGATGCTTTGCCTGCAGGTAAGATTGCTGGGACAGTTGGGCATTTACAACTCTGCACTATCCAAAACCGTCTTCTACAGTCTCTGAAAAAGGTCTTCCCTGTTGCTGCCATGTCTGTATTTTTTATACATTATCTCAGTTCTCTGCAGGAAAAAGCTCACTTCAGTAAACCCAGGAATTAGTTTACCTACTACTAAATTTAACTTCACTTTTAGTAGTAATATTTCCAACAACAAATTAATGTGCTGGATCAGCTTAAACATACCATTTGCTTCCCAATTGCAGCACACTGCTCATCTGCTTTAACATTTTCCATTTTCCCATTTTGTTTCAGCTTATGTTTGCACATGTTGATACCATACTGGTTCCAACAAAACTTTGTGAAAGTGATATATGTCTTTTAAATTTTTATCTTTTGTAGATTATATTTTTTTTTGTCTTTTTCACTGCAAAGGTTATCAAGCACTGGAACAGGCTGCATGGGGAAGTGGTTGAGTCATCGTCTCTGGAGGTACTGAAAAGATATGTAGATATGGCACATAGAAATGTTTTAATGGTAAACTTGGTAATGATAAGTTAACAGTTGGACTTGATCTTAAAGATCTTCTCTCACCTCAGTGATTCTGTGATTGCATAATTCTAAATAATTTTAGGCTCAACCTTTCCTTCAACACAGAAAGGGAAAAAAAAAATAAAAAAGGCATGAAAAATTGAGTGAGCTTTAGATCTGCAAGCTGCAAACAACACATGAACTACCTACTGCCAGGTCTGTTCCCCCTCCTCTTGGAAATATCAGTATCTGCATTCAGAAAACCATCACAAAAAACATATCCCAGGCAACATATAACTTAGAAGGCAAGGGGATGATGAACTTGTGTTCTCATATAAGTCGCCCAAATAAAAATCTCCCACCTCCAGCAGCAAAAACAACAGAATAGGTCAGGTACAAAGCTGCTTATTTAAATGCCTGTAGTAACCCCCAAAACAGTGGCTTCTACCACATTACAGATGAAACCTTTCACAACCCTGAATCATGACGTGTGGCTGGAGATAAGAAATAAAGATCAGTCTCTTGCCAGAGTCTTAACAAGTCACACTTTTACTGCAACAGCTCATTACAAGCACTGTTAAGGGAGCATTTTTCCATTTGTCTTTCCACACACACACTAGCTGGTCACAGCAGTATATTGTGTCTCTAATCAGATTAGCTCAATGGTGTCTAAAAGTCTCTACTCCTACAGCTGTCAATTTACAATAAGTATTGAGCTGAAATAAAGCAATGATTAACAAAGTGAAGGAGGGTATAAACATTTCGAGGCACAGGGGAGGACAGAAAATGAAATGACAGATGCTGAAGGCTCTGCACTTCCAGAGTGCATTGTTGACTTACTTCAGCCTTCTCCCTGCACTGAAACACCATAGCTTTGTTGCCTTGTTTGTGTGCATGGAGGACTCAACAACAAACTGTATAAGCCCCTCTCACACAAGTCACAATCCTGTTGGGTTTTTTGTTGGGTTTTTTTGGGGTTTTTTTTGGGTTTTTTTGGGGTTTTTTTGTTTGGATTTTTTTTTTGTTTGTTTTGTTTATTTGTTTCATCTGTGCCTATTCTCATCAGTGTGAGGAATAAAAAAATCAGTACAACTCATGCATCAGTATGGAAGCAAAAGCAAGACCTTGCACGTCCTTTTGATAAATATTCATTTGGCTGACTTTCAGTTCACTACTAAAGCACAGTCTTGTTCCTGTTCAAAACAAACATTTTCTAAGGTGAGATGGAAAATAGCAGAGACCAGGCATATAGGTAATGCTCCCAGAGAGAATAATCTACTGAATTAAGCATGACAGTTTTATTTTAGTGTTTGGTTTGGGGGTGGCTGGGTTGGGGTTTTTTTAATACTCTGAAAGCATCTCAGAATCACTTGGTTGAAACATCCAGATAAACACCACAAAATTAGATATATCTAAATTTTCACATTTTTAATTGCCTGATCAAAGAAATTTGGGTGCTAGTATGAAGCTTATTTTGTCATATGTTGGTGTTTTGTATATTAGCTTATAAAAATTATATTTCTGGACAGTAATTCCACATAAAACATTTTAAAATCATGCAGAATAATTTGCTTAAAATCAGGAAACATTTACCAAATTTTTTTGTGATAATATGTGATTCTAAATTCTATGGGACTGAGTACTTAATCAATGTGACAATGGAATTAAGACCATGTAAAGGATCTAGCAAAGCTGCAAGGATGTGTTTCCCCACCATTATGACCTGGATTTTGCAGCCTTAAATTTTTTTTCCAGTAAGTGCTGTACCCTACAGAGTCTTCTTGGAAAAGAAAAACTGTTGATTTTAGCAAGCACTGTATATTCAACCTGGCAATAAAACAATTGCAGCTCCAGACAGGAACTGGTTTACTTGTACTTGTAATCTCTGGAAACAGACTGGACTTGGAAATTTCTGGAAATTATCAGAAAAAAAATGTCTCTGGGGCCTTGTGATTTCTGCAGTATGACTCCATCTCTTCACAGCACAGGACCTCCAACCCTGCATCAGTGGTAACACAAACTCAATCTCAGTAATCAAATGCTCTGATGTTTTAAGATATGCTGATCTTTAGAGGAAGAACAATAGCATAAGTTACCATTTCTCACCCCTGAAGCATCCAGTCAAGTGAAACTGAGTTCTGGGATAGAAATACCATAAGAAGACACTTCTCTATTCCACAGCTTCTTCCTGTAAACCATGGACTTTCATAAGAGTGTTCATTAAACAGTCACTATATATACTTCTATTAAGATTTCCTTTTGCTTTTATAACGTAGTGTGCCAAGAAACAGAGAGTTGCCCCTATCTTTACCCCTGTCTCAGGGTTTTCGCCACTTGAAGACAGCAACTCACTTAATGTTACTCAACAAAAGTAAATATGCACATTGAGAAAGTGTGAAGATTGTAAACTGAAGTACCCAAATGACAACCTTGCATTCATTCTGTAATTACACACTGTTGCCTCCAAAACCCTGTTTTGATTTTGTTGCTGTTAACAATATGGCTTAATCTGCCATTCTTTCACAGGGAACTAGGAGGTGCTGGCAACCTTGGAAATTTTATTTCACTTTCCAAATGCAAATTGGCTAAACTGATGAGACCTATTTGCATTTTAAGGAGCTGTGAAAACCTTGTGAATTATATTCAAGCTAAGAACACTAACTTGACTTGATAAATTGCATATCCCTATGCCTTACAACTACCTTTTTCTGCCCTCTGCTTCATACGCCTGGCCAAAGGTGTAAAAAGCAGACGACTTTATCCTTTACTATGTTGTAATTTGAGGGTCAACTAAGCCACAGTGAGTGAAATAACTGGAAACTGGGCAAGGGGTCTACCCACTGTTTATGCAGGGAAGAAACACTGAAGAGATGGTATTATTCCCTCCAAGCTCAGGATAGAAGGAACTGGAGAACTAAGTACTGATGGAGGAAGCAGCTCTTGGGGAAGAAATTAAAAAAATGAGCAAATATTACCTTCATTTAGCTACAGATTCGGCCAAGATAAAGGAAATCCAACTAGAGCACACACAAAATGTGATTCAGTAACAGTCCAAAAAGAGGACACAATGCTCCCAAATTTTCTGATCACACCCCAAAGATCCTGCAGATGAGGTGAGAAAATCATCCATGGAAAGCCAGTTTCATCTAGCTCTCACCTCCAGCCATCTCTTTCAACCAACAGAAATCAGAATTTTGTATGAAGTCATTATAAACCTGATATGTTGACTACTTTAACTTGCATGTGTCCCTAAACATCAAAATATCTTGAAGGCTGATGCAGTAAGAAACGTGGTATTTAAGCCAGTGAGTACCTTCAGAGTTCAGCATTGACCCAGGTGACTTCATGGAGCCAACTAAGAGACAGTAAAAGACAGATGTCTGCCAAAGAGGCTAAAATCTAGTCACAGTTGGCTTCTATTCTCAGCCCAAAGAACATTTAGGGCATAGATATCAATTCAGATATCAGCTATAGGGTACCTGATAGGGTTGTTACCAGGCTTACTCGGAATTAAAATGCTAGGCTATTTGCAATCACAGACATTATCTGTACTTCACATTATATTGTATGGGCACAGTATAATTTTTCAAAATAATTTGGAATGGAAAACTAATAAAAAATATCCAGTATGTTTTACTGGAGACAGAATAGTGTTACCTGAATTTTGCAGATAACAAAGATTTGGATGTGGGACTTAAATTCCTGCTTTTAAACACACAACTTTACAATCACAAATACAATATGCAACCTTTAAAGAAACCCTCTTCACTCACAGGTTTTCCCCCACTGGAACCCTTAGCACCACTTAGCTCCTGAAATTACTGCCTGAGATTGCACAATTGTTGCGTTCTCCTGATCTTCATACTCTTCCACATTTTTATTCTTTCAGGTGCTTCATATTACACATCACCAACGGGAAGACAAAAAGATATTTTTTGCAGTTAAAATTTGGCAGTGTCTAATGCACATGAAAGCAGGAAAGTTTAACTCTAATCCCCAGGTTGCTGTCAAACACATACTTTGATTTAATATAATGAACAGAAAATACACTCAAGCGTTAACAAAATGCTGATTCTCTGACAGCCACTGTCATGTAATAATGGTTGTTTGATCTGCTTACAAAACAACTCATATTATTTTATACCCATGGATAGCATTTTTGTTAGCATTTAACTTAAATACCCATTAAACCCACTCTCTGGCTTCGAGGAATGAAGGTAGACACATCTGTGCTTTTTAAACTTCTTGAAACTTTTTAAACTTGTTAAAGTTAATGTGTTTAAAATTTTAGTGTACATAATTTTATCAGTTCTCCCAGAACTCTTTATGTGGTGCTAGATTTTAACAAATATTTCTAGTATCTATTGCAGGAAAAGTGAAACAGGCAGTATTCCTGATCAAAACCACAAATCTGACCATTCCTATGAAAGTAACTCCAGCTCACATCTATCACTAAAGAATCATACACCAACTCATAGTGTTTCTACCTTTAAATCCAGCTGCCATGCTCCATTATTATGTAACTATCTATTCAAGCCTACATTTAATAACAAATTTCATTGTAACTATATAGCTGGCATTTCATTCTTAATTGCTTTGTTTAAAACAGTAGCTACAGAGACACATTGAGATAATGGCCTGCTTATGCTTAATGTCATATATGCTACAAAATATATCTGAACATAAAGAATTTTTAGTCCACATCACAGGCTTCTGTAAGGAGAAAGTTAAGGCACTGTATAGAAGCTACCATCATGGGCACTGTGATATCAGAGAACAGCATGATCTTGTATTTGTGGATACACTTTGCTCTCTGAAAATTCCTTGTAATTTCAGGTAAGTATTGTCTTTCACCACTCTACTATTATATACTCAGTAAAACATTCAAAAGCAGTCCACATGCTTCCTAATAGCTCTCGAAATCAGTCCAATGCATAAAAATGTGAAAAGCTACAAAGCACAAGAGTAGGTCAAAGCCATTCAAGCTGGCATCAATAAAGCTTTCCATTTCTTTAGACAAATACCACTGTCTCAAACTAGGAAAGGCCCCATGAAGAATATATTGCCTTTGTCTATGAGGTATGTGTTTTAAGAACATCAAAATAATAGTGGATTAAGTTAGTTAAGCAACTTAGTTAAGGCTCCTTTGTGTTTGCCATGAATACTTCAGCTCTGTACACAGAAGCTGGTATTTCTGGTCAGGTTCTAGAATTAGTTTATCTCATAACATCAGCAAATAAAGAGCAAAACTTTTGCCATCATCTACCTTTTATACATTGTTTTGGAGACCTCAAAGAAAGCAGAGGTTAATATTAATAAGATAGATACACTACTTTTAGAGAAGCTGATACCTCTTAGCCAGATGCAGGCAGTTCAATATCCAGTTAAGGCAGATTCACCTTTAAATTCCCAACAATCTGAAGAGCTATCATTAGGAGCACAGTGTCTTCAATTTTCTTTCATATAAACTGTGAAAATTCCTTTCTTAAAAGTATCTTAAGCCATGAACAAAAAGATGCAATTACAAGAAAGTGACAGATTCTCTCTGCATGTGTATGCTCTGATTTAAAAGGAAATATTTTTCACTGCCTCTACAGAGCCAAAACCAGTGACTTAGGTAGTGGTAAAGTTGAGATTTTTGCCTTCCTTGACAGAGCACATAATAATAGATAACAGACTTGAACATAATGACATTATTAAGGGCATGCTTATGCAGCACAATAAAATTGTGTAGAAAAATAGAAACTAGATTGAGGACAAGTATCACATTTTGACACAGGCTTCTATTTCTAGTTAATCACCTTTGTTAAGAAGCTGGCAATTAGCATGGGTGTAATGTAGAGCTAATGCAGCCACATGATTTCCATCACTAACACTCAGTCTACATGAGGGCATAAAGTGGGATATGTTCTATTCGAAATTCAGCCTTAGAGACATGATTTATGCAATAACATTTTTTCCTTCTTGTGTAGTCAAACATAACACAAATTTAAATAGAAAGTCAAATGCATTGTGAAACAACCCTGCATTGCACTGCACAGTTTTTTGCAGCCATATTCGCTATACTTTTGCATTTATCTTGTATGCTTCTATAGTATGGCATGAATGTTCGCTATTCACATCAGAATGCCATACGCAGATTGTTTGAAAGAAGACTCACATTTTGTTGTTTAACCTCAAGATTTGCTCTTCCATGTTTGTAGATCCTTTTTCAAGCCCTCTCACTAATGAATAATAATATCTCAAAATTATTAAATAAACATCATAATGCTACTAAGTAAAGTACTTGTTAAACCTACTCTGAATCAACCACTCTGAAGTGACAGAAACCAATTGGCAAAAAAAAAAAGTAAAAGTCAACACAATGCCCCTTACTTTTTACCGAAGTTGATTGAATGAATTCTCATTTAAAAAGAAAATTTTATAGCTTTCCCGGTAAGACAGTTTGTATCAGTCTTCTGTCAGAGTCTTTTCTCCTTCCAACTTAATTTAGAACACTGAATGCTAGAGAACTAGATGTTAATTTTTTTTTCCTTCAGTGAGGACATAGGGGCCTATCCTTAGGGACTTGAGTAATTTTTGCTTATACTTTCTAATCACTGTCTGGCCTTTGCTAGGCTAAGTTCACAAAATCCTGTAAAGCTTACACCCATTTAACAAGAAGAAAACTACTTCTGCTGGCTTGATCAAGTGAGACCAAAGTACTTCATCACAACCTCCACAGAGATCAAAAGCAAAAGCTCAGTGATGCAGATCATATATTACCTATGCTTCCCATATTCTTACTGATTTGTGAATTCTTACTGCACCTTTCACTCAACTTCAAAAACAGGTAAACGAAAAGGCTTCCTCTACACTAGCAGATCTGCACAGATTAAACCCAGCCTGCCACCTCCTGGCTGTGCAGCCCTGGACAAGTAGCTTTGGCCTCCAACTCCCTCTGCACATGAAGCTGGGATGTCAGATACCTAAGAAGCTGGCAATGACTGTTACACGCTCATGTGATTCCCAGTGTTACTCACAGAGCGTCTGTTGACAATGGCATTGATTTTGTCCCTGCATGTCTTCAAATCAATTGTGATAGGCACCCAAATAGAGTCAGCTATGCCTTGCTGCTCAGGGAGATGAAAAGTTGTCTTCAGTTTTTAAATGGCATGTGAAGTCTATGGGAAGCAGCATTTTAACTGCTACTCCTGTCTCCTTTCCAACCACTTCATCTGGGAGAAAAGTTACCTTAGGAGAGCCAGGGCCACATTCTTGCTTAATGGAGGACAGTCTGTGCTGTGGCCAGCTGGAGTTTGCTCACATTGCTAAGCACATACAAGTGTGCAAACCCAGTGACTTTCATGCATCTTCATGAAGGAATGGGAAATGGTACTAGTCTCCAACTTTAAACCTTCATTTGGGTACCTTAATTTTTCTGTGCCACATGCCTTTTGTGAAAACACAAGCAACTGGAACAAGATCAGGCACTACTCTCCTCTGCTGACAAAACCTGCTTCTGAAAATAGTATAGAACCCATCAGATCTGTGACTTACTTTTGCTATTCACAGCACATTTGAAATGTCCTGATATTTTATGCACTCAATGCCATCTAAGAATTTCTTTTCTGGGAGTCCATAAAGAGCCACAATGACTACTGTATTAACAAGATGCTATTCTTTTATATATATATAAAAAAAAATATAATGTGAGTAGAAGGACCACTAAAATTGTGTGCTGCACAGGAATCTACCTGAACATTGAGAAAGATCAAGCTGGAATTTTTAGGTTTTAATTTTAAATTTAAATCACATTATACAGGCAAAATAAGGTAACAACAGATCCCCTTGTTATTTTTAAAATTAGGGTGCCTAAGTCCTCTGGACATAATAATGCTGTTCAATACAGAACTACCAGAAAATGCCCTACTTATGATGTGTAATTGAAATAGTACTTACAGCTCTAGTCCTCCAAATAACTTTTCAACGTTTGGGTGTCTGTCTATCACTATACTCCACAGATGGGGATTATGGGGAATACTTAAAAAACATTTGCACATCATCGCTTGCAGAAAGTCATTAAAAGAAAAACATCATTGGAAATTATGGACCTGACAATTAAGCGCAGAGATTTAAAGCTATTAACTTTGATTACTAAAAGCAAAATAACTATAAAAACTCTAATTACCTGCTAAGTTTCTTAAGTCACACAGTACAGTCTTTCTAATCATGCTGTTTCATGCTTATTTTCTGAGAATGACAGATATTACAGATGATTTAAAATCATTCCTTCTCTTTGAGAATTAGAAAAAATTGCATCTCCAATACTATTTGGTTTCCTAAACTCTGCCTCTGTTACAGAATGTTGAGACTGAGTTAAATAACTTTTCTTGCTCCTGCATGTTTCATCTATTTCTTTTACTTAAGAACTGCTAGAAGAAGCTGTCTGACCCTGTGCAAGGCCAGTAATGCCAGTCTCCAGGTACAGCAGAGGCACAAGACAATCACCTCCAAAAGGCAGTGCCCTGACAACTGCAACACTGCTTGACAAAACGCAGTGCTCTTCATAATGTAGCCAGCTGTGCTGAATATCTGCTGTCAAACAACAAAAAGATCTATGCCTTCTGGAATCAGTTAGCGATAACTGAAATTTTGGAGAACTAAAAACTTACCCATGTAAACAACTGACTAACATCGATTGTGCTTTTAATTTGCGGTCTTCAGAATCTTGGAGGTTTCATAATACAATTTTAAGGATGTCAGATGAGGTATTATTTAGGTGAGTTTGCCTGTGCTATCTAACAATCCACAAGGATGTACTTTATGAAGGTTTCACGCTTTCCTTTGTAAATTATCAAAAAATATTAAAACCATGAACGAGCTAAATCCACTGATTTACGTATTTTATGTTACAATGTATTTAGCTAGTTATATTTCTGTCACAGAGCAACCACGTAAAACCTCCAATAAATTCTTTTAATTTCTTGTCTATCAAAATGCATCATTGACCCTGCAAGGATGAAGAATTTTCAGGTCACAAAATTAACATATTGTTAAATACTATGGTTAACCAGATATTGCAGACCATAAAAATTCATGGTAAAAGTGAGCCAGTTTTCATGGATAATCACAGGAGACTAAACTTGTGAATCTCTATGGACATTGTTAACATTGACTATAGGTAGCTCTTTGGAAAGCAGAATTTAACAAGGTTGTCTTTCCAAACTTGGTCACAACAGTTATATAATGTCCCTTTACTCATAGTGTTCCTGCTTTGACCAAAATTCACTTCATATACATAGGTATACCAAAATTATTTTAGAAACAGACTATCTGCAAAACAACAAGTATGTTAAACTATAGTATTCCTCTTATCTCAGGTCTCTAGAATTATCACAGCAATAACTTTGAGTCTAAAAAACCTAAGTATTATACTATATGGAAATTAATTTCACAGAATATTCTGTTATGTCACTTTGCACAGAGAAGGCCGATAGATATCAACTGTCTGGACTTTTCTGAGGCCCTTGACATGGTACCCCACAACATCCTTCTCTCTAAATTGGAGAGATACAGATTTGATGGGTAGTCTGTCTGGTGGATAAGATATTGGCTGGATGGCTGCACCCAGAAGGTAGTGGTCAACAACTCCATGCCCACTTGGACACCAATGATGAGAGGTTTCTCTCAGGGATTCATACTGCTATCAGTACTGACTGGAACCTTCATCAGTGACATAGTGGAATCAAGTGCACTGTCAGCAAGTTTGCTGCTGACACTGCAACCTGAGTGATGGAAAGTCATTTAAGGGGGTCTGAACAAGCACAACAAGCAGGCCCACGTGAACTTTATGAGGTTCAACAAGGCCAAGTGCAAGATCCTGCATCTGGTACTAGAACCCCAAGTACCAATACAGGCTGAGGGATGAGGGGACTGGGAGGAGCCCTGAAGAGAAGGACTTGGGGATGCTGGTGGGTGAAAAGCTGGACATAAGCCTGCAATGTGAGCTCCAGTACTGGGCTTGCATGGCAAGGTTTTGGTAGTGGGGGGAGATGGGGCTACAGGGATGGCTTCTGTAAGGAGATGCCAGAAACTTCCCCCATTTCCAATAGAACCAAGGCCAGCTGGCTTCAAGATGAATCCACTGCTTCCCGAGGCTGAGCCCATCAGCAGGGGTGGGAGTACCTCTAAGATAACATAGTTAAGAAGGCAGGAAAAAAATGCTGTACAACTGCAGACAGAGAGGGGAGTGAGAATCTGAGAGAGTAACAGCCCTACAGACACCAAGGTCATTGCAGAAGGAGGGCAGGAGGTACTCTAGGTGTCAGATTTCCCTGCAGCCCATGGTGCAGACAATGGTGAGTGAAGCTGTCCCACTGTAGCCCATGGAGGTCCACAGTGGAGCAGATCTCCACCTGTAGTCTGTGGAAGAGCCCACACCCAAGCAGGGGGTGACTGAAGAAGTCTGTGACCCTGTGGGCAGCCCAAGCTGGAGCAGGCTCCTGGCAGGAGCTGTGGCCCTGTGGGAAGAGAAGCCCACACAGGAGCAGGTTTGCTGCAGGAATTGTGAGCAACAGGGACCCACACTGGAGCAGTCTGTTCCTGAAGGATGCACCTCATGGAAGGGACCCACGCTGAAGCAGTTTGTGAAGAACTGCAGCTCATGAGAAAGACTCACATTAGAGAAGTCCATGGGAGACTTTCTCCTGAGGGAGGGATCCCACACTAGAGCAGAAGAGTGTGAGGATTCTTGCCCCTGAGGAGGAAGGTGTGGTAGAAATGACTTGCGATGAACTGACCATAAGCCCCATTCCCCATCCCCTGAGGTGGAGGAAGTAGAGAAAATTAGGATTAAAGGTAAACCTTGGAAGAAGGACTGGAGGAGGGAAGGTGTTTTGAAGATTTGGTTTCATTTTTCCTTATCTCATCTGAATTGTAATAAATTAATTTCCCCAAGTTCAGTCTGTTCTGCCTGTGATGGTAATCGAAAGAAGGGTGGCCAGAAGGTCTAGGGAGGTGATTCTGCCCCTGTGCTCCAATCTCATGAGACCTCAACTGGAGTACTGTGTCTGACTGGAGTCCTTAGCACAGGAAAGATATGGACCTGTTAGAGCAGGTTTAGTGAAGGGCCACAGAAATGATCAGAGAGCTGGAGCACCTCCTTCTGTGAAGAAAGGCTGAGACAGCTGGACTTGTTCAGCCTGGAGAATAGAAGGCTCTGGGGAAACCTTATTGCAGCCTTTCAGTACTTAAAAAGGCCTTACAAGAAAGATGGGCAGATGGGGATGGACTTTTTAGTAGGGCCTGTAGCAATATAACAAGGGATGATGGTTTTAAACTAAAATAAGGACAGACTCAGACTCGATACAATGAAGAATTTTTTTACAATGAGGGTGATAAAAACCTGCCACAGGTTGCCCAGAGAAGTGGTGAATGCCCCATCCCTGTTAACATTCAAAGTCAGGTTGCCTGTCATTCTGGGCAAATTGATCTGGTTGAAGTTGCCCCAGCTCATGGCAGTGAGTTTGGACTAGATGACCTTTAAAAATCCCTTCCACCCCAAATCATTCTATGATTCTATGGCAGGTATGGCTTTGAGAATGAATCTGACTTGAACATTATTGTTAAACATGACAGCTTCAGAAAAGCAACAGAGAACTAGTGGGAGACAGAAACTAAAAAATCCCAGTCTACATGTGACTGAAATTTGCACTAATTTGATGCAAAATCTCCAGTATCAACCACCTTTCTTAGATGTGCTTTATACTTCCTATACAAGCAAGCACCCACTTTACAAACCACTTGGTGAACTACTTGAGGCAGAGAATCTTCCACCATTAACATGCAGCTGCAGCACACCAATTAAATAAATCACAATATATTGTAAACTGTAAACATTTATGAATAATTCTGAAAGTTTAAAAGTTTGTATACACATAAGGGGAAATGCTAATTGCTCCTTTTTTAAAAGAAGCTATTTCCCACAGATAATGATCTCCAGATTTTAATGCTTCCTTAATTCTATGCTTGGTATGTTACAGGCTGCGGAAGCAGCATCTAATTTAATCTGATCTGTGTATACTTCAGGTTGAAGTCAGTTTGTACTTGATGTAGGAACACAGGAAGTTTAAAAAGTAGAAATGGCAATCCATTAAGAAATAAGAGGTAAGATTGCAGTGCGCAAGGCTTCACTTTGCATTCCAGACAGGTTATTCTTCCTCAAATTTTAGAATGCTGTGGCTGTAAAAGTACATTCTTTAAAGATACCCCCAACACCAAACACAGAATTTGCCCACAATGTAATTTAATCAGAGATAAGTCTAGAAACCTAACATTAAGAACCATAGCTTTAGAGCAACATACCTCTCGGCTAGTCTGTGGGCTGCTTTACAAGACTGCTGCCTTATGCCTGTACTTAATATGTATAGCAAGGAGTTGCATTGTATAGTTCTGTTTTCAGGTAGTTGTGGAAAGCTCACTGCTTTTCTTTCTTAGCATACAAATTTACAGCAGGTCTCAGAGACTTTATCTGGTTTAGGAATAGAAGGCTTAAGCTTCTAAGTTCTGCAAAGCCTATGAACCAAGGCTTCCCAAAAATGAGGACTCTTGCAGACTGTTAGACAAGGGAGATCAGTGAGGGCAATGTCTTTCAATAGAGCTCTGTTTTGCCACAAAGGCATCAGTATGGCCTCTTTTCTGGAACACAGGAGGAGGCAGCATTTAAGCTCATGCTGTGGTTTAAGCCCAGCCACTAACTCAGAATCACGCTGCTGCTCGCTCACTCCCTCCCTTTTTCCCTGCCCTTTGCTCCCAGAGGGCTGGGGGAGGAGAATCAAAAGAATGTAACTTCCACGGGTTAAGAGCAGTCCAGAAACTAAGGTATAACGCAGACCACTGCTGCTACCACCAATAATAATAACGATAAGGGAAATAAGACGGGAAGAGAATATAAAACTAAAAGGGGAAAAGGCAAAGAAAGCAATAAACACAATTGATGCACAGCACAATTGCTCACCACCCACTGACCAATACTCAGCCAAACCTGAACAGTGATCTGGGACTTCTGGGTAACTGCCCCCTGTTTATACACTGGCCATGATGTGTTGTGGTATGGAATACCCTTTTGGCTAGTTTGGGTCAGGTGTCCTGTCTTTGCTCTCTCCTGGCTTCCTGTGCCCCTCCTCACTGGCAGAGCACGAGACTGAAAAGTCCTTGATCAGGATAAGCATTACTTAGCAACAACTAAAACATTCGTGTGTTATCAGAGTTGTTGCTAAAGCTGAAAACACAGCACAGCACTAGCTACTAAAACAGATTAAAATGGCTGTTACAGCTGAACCCAGGACAGCTAGAGAGTCCTGGGTAGGCACAACCTTGCAGCAAAGAAATTCAGCTCTTTCAGGACTAGGCAGCCTTCTTTGTCCAATAGCAAATTCTTTCAGCTGTGCTGATCTTTCCCCTTCATGTTCATAAACAAAGCTTTGAAAAATAATAAAGGCTTAGCTTCTTCTATTTCTGGAGTATGGCAGTTAAAAGTTGGAGCTTATAGTTTATGCAACTAGAGCTGACCTACTTTCTACAACTATTTTAAGATAAGAAGTAGCTATCACCCTTTCTTAACAATAACCTACCAATCTGACAAGTTTCTTAGCAAAACAGATAAAACACCCAGAGCACCTGAGAATATTTCTTATGAACTCTAAGATGTGTGTAATAACCTGAGAGTTCAAGAAGAGATTGAATATTGTATTTCCCTTTAACATGGGTATAAACAGAAATATCAAGTAAGCAGATGAAACAGGAAAAATTATCACACTTTGCGTAAATAAAATTCAAGGTGATTGCCACATGTTTAAGCCAACAAAGAAGAGGCAGCATTCACAGGTTTACCTGGCAGTCCGTGACATATTAGACCAACTCATCCCGCCTCTTCTGTGGCACACACACAGAATGTCCTCTTACCATCCTGAATTTATGTTCAGTACACCTGGTTTCACCAGGTTCGAGCCATTAAACTAAGTAACTGAAAACAGAAAAGCTATGCATTTCTTTCAGGTGTCATATATGTAACTGTTATAAAAACATCCTAAGAGCAGTAAGCTGTCCAGTGCATCTGACTGCCATTCTCTCTTCACAGGGATAGAAAACAGGCTAAAGAAAAAATATACATAAGAAACTTTTCAACATGTCAGGACAACAGAAAATGACTCATTTCACTCACTGCTGTTACTGATCCAAATTTGAGGCAAGTAAAGACACTCACAGCAGAAAACACCAGTAATTGACAAATAATTGTTGTGGGGGGGAAAAAAATCATTCCATTTAAAAGCTCCATTGGCCACTGCTTCTACAGAACTCATAAAGAATGGTTATATCTTTTAACAGCTTCCTTGGAATCCATACCTTCCAACAGCCTGTGCTATGGTTTAGATCATAGGCAGAATCAAAAAACCAGCAAATCCCTACACTCTTTCATGATAAAACACCTGTTCTTCCTTCTCCATCTCCTCTCACCCCAGCCCTGAAGAAGAATTAGGCATGCCTTCCATTTAAGTAAGTCATCTGCTGCAACAGTCATGTAAAGTTTTTTCCATTATGCACCATGCACCATACACCAACCGCTCCCATAAAATGTTAATGGAGATACGGGAAACTGACAACATCAAGGAAGATAGTGCAAAGGAGACCTGAAGGCATACCACAAGAGCTGCAGAAGGACTGCTGGAACACAAGTTCAGGTCAGTTTTCTGTGGCAAAACTTTCTTTTAGAGCTCATTACCTACACAAACAGAACTGAGTGCAAAGTGTGTTGAATCCTACATTAGCCTTAGCAAAATAACTGGGGCAAAATTGATTTGAATAATTAACTGAAATTGCCAAAACAGGTTTTTTAGTTGCTCGTGGAAGAAGAATTAGCTCAAGATATTTAAATTACAATTCTGCAACTAACATATGCGTATTTTTTAAAAGGGTATAATCATCTTGATGTCATACTGATGTTGGATAAGCAGACTTGTGCCAAAAAATAAGAATAGCTTGCAATTGACACTTTCCACACAGTATTTTAATAGCAACTTTAGATACCCATGCTAAATTATCAGCAGTTTTCTGAGAGAAAAAAGCCATTTCCACAAAATTATCATTGTTATCATATAATTTCTAGGACTTGCTTCCATGACACGTGATGTAGAAAAGCACAGTCACCTTTCTGACTGTGAAGATCACTTTCCTACATCAGAGTTAGCAGTACAGTACAGGTCCTCAGACATTTTCTGGGGACCTAACAAATGAGATGGCACAAACAGTAGGCTCCCAGCTAGCTGATTCATTGCAGATGTGCTACTTTAAAGCACAATACACATGGAAATCAGATTCATGTAGGCAATATCAATTTTATTACAACCATGCAAAGACAGTATACATGCTGCAACATATGAGTGTGTGTATCTGAAAAAGGCAGAGTAGGGTCAAAGAAAAGATGGCTGGGAGCAGACTAGAAAGGTAGTTTCCTTGTCCAAATGTAGTGCTTATTAAAAAGTAATCAAAAGCAAATCATGGAATGGTTTGGATTGGAAGGGACCTTAAAGATCATCTGGTTTTAACCTCCCTGCCATGGACAGAGACAACTTTCACTGGAGCAGATTGCTCAAAGCCTTTTAACACAATGGTCTGCAGAAGCCTTTCAACCAGTACTACTGATCTGATTTTCCAGCTACAATTCATTGCTGTGGAAGTTACTGTAAATCTAGAAGTGGTAGCTTGTCGCATCACACCAGAAACTGCAATGACATACTATTCATGGCCGTTGTATATGGCCACAGTGAAGTGCTCAGTTTACCTGGGCAGATAAAAAACTGTCTTGGATGGTGACAAACACCTCTGATGTTGAAGGCAAGATTGAAGAGAAACACTGTATTGGTACTTCGTGGAGGCATAAGAACATACACATTAGAAGCAACCTCTGAAAATCACATGGTCCAACACACTGCTAAAACCAGGTTCATCTAGATTAGGTTTGTCAGGAACTGTTCTTGTTGAAATTCAAGTATCTCCACATAGAAACATGGGTTCCAGGAGGATTACAGGTTCCATGGCCTTCCCAGAGGCACAGAGGAGCTGTCATTACCCAGGATTCTTTTCTTGGTCTTCTTGAAGATGGGTGCAACATTCGCTTTTTTCTCCTTCATCAAGAACCTTCCCAGGGTAACATGAACTTTCACAGACAGTACAGAGCTTTCTCCAGTGGCGTGACCCAGCTCCCAGAGTGCAGAGTGAACCAAAGGTGCCACAGACTTGTCTGTGTCCCAGTGAGTAAAATGCTTCATAACTGCCTTTCCTGTGGGTACTATCAGTCACCCCTGACTATCCTAGGAGGCTCAGGGACCCAAGTGCAGGCCTTCTCAATTGAAACAAGCAGAAAATGTCAACAACAAAACACATTTAAGCACTTTCACCTTTTTCACTCTCTGTCANGTGAGTAAAATGCTTCATAACTCCGTCTGCCTTTCCTGTGGGTACTATCAGTCACCCCTGACTATCCTAGGAGGCTCAGGGACCCAAGTGCAGGCCTTCTCAATTGAAACAAGCAGAAAATGTCAACAACAAAACACATTTAAGCACTTTCACCTTTTTCACTCTCTGTCATAATGTCTCCTGCTCCTCACTGAGCAGAAGGGCTACATTTTCCCTAGTGTTTCCTTTTCCTCTTGATGCACAACAAGAAAGCTTCTCTGTGCTCTCCATTGCCTCACCAATTTCAGGTGCAGCTGAGTGCTGACATTCAGGCAGTGGGTAACCACCTGTCGTGGTTTAAACTCAGCCACACAGCTCATTCATTCACTCAACCCCCCTTTCTTGCCCTCCCCTGCTTCCAGAGGGATGGGAAGGAGAATCAAAAGAATGAAGTTCCCACAGGTTGAGATAAGAACAGTTTAGTAACTAAGGTGTAACACAAATCACTACTGCTACCACCAATAATGATAATGATAAAGGAAAGAACAAGGGAAAAGAATACAGCATCTCACCAACCACCGACAGATAACTCACAACACCACACCAACCGCCAACTGAATCCCTCCTCCAACACCCCAGAAAGAACTCACCCTTCCGGATAACTCCCAGTCATATCCTGGCCATGACGTGCTATGGTATGGAATACCTCTTTGGCTACCTTGGGTCAGGTGTCCTGTCCCTGCTTCCTCCCAGCCTCCCCTCCTCCCTGGCAGAGCATGAGGCTCACAAAGTCCTTGGTCAGAACAAAACATTTGAGCAGTAACTANCACAACACCAACCGCCAACTGAATCCCTCCTCCAACACCCCAGAAAGAACTCACCCTTCCGGATAACTCCCAGTTATATCCTGGCCATGACGTGCTATGGTATGGAATACCTCTTT
>NDXB01011937.1:0-30847 GCA_002631895.1 Agapornis roseicollis
TGTGCCTGGGATTGCTCCAACCCAGGTGTAGGACCTTGCACTTGGCACGGTTAAACTTCATGAAGTTGGCATCAGCCCACCTCACAAGCGTGTCAAGCTCGCTCTGGATGGCATGTCCTCATGGAGGACACAAAGCTGCCACTGGTACCAACTCATTGTCCCCAGACCAGCTCTGTCATGAAGCGTAGTGCAGCAACCCTCCCTCTGCCAATGCTTTCAAAGTGGAATGCTCCACACCTGCTTGAGATGCTTCTGGTCATGGCCTCACCTTCATCTCTCAGGTTTCTTCCCGCCCAATATATTTTTGGGTTGTTGATGAATAGTCCTGAGGACGGTTTGCCAAGGCACTTGCCTCTTGTGCCCAGTGGATCCTGGCGGATGGAGGATCAGTGCTCCTAAGAATGTATCATGCTCCTAAAGGCATATCAGTCTGAGGCAGCCCAGCTGCGACTTTTCCTCATTCCAGTGGCACTGCAGCTGGAAGCGAATGGTTCTGGAAGAAACCCTGATAAGAGACAGCAAGTGCTTGAGGCCTACAAGCAGAGGAAATTCATGTTTGAATTTCCTACTCCATGAACAAAGCTGGGCAGGACTGACTCCTACAGGGGACTGAAAAGTAATCCAGAGAAGGAATTTTTACAAGGGCATGTAGTGATGGGACAAGGGGGAATGGCTTTAAACTGAAAGAGGGGAGATTTAGATTAGACATTAGGAAGAAATTCTTTACTGTAAGGGTGGTGAAGCACTGGAATGGGTTGCCCGTGGAAGCTGTGAGTGCTCCATCCCTGGTAGTGTTCAAGGCCAGGTTGGATGGAGTCTTGGGTGGCATGGTTTAGTGTGCAGACCTCATAGCAGCCTTCCAGTATCTGAAGGGGGCTTACAAGGATGCTGGGAGGGACTCTTCATTAGGGACTGTAGTGACAGGACAAGAGGTAATGGGTTAAAACTTAAACAGAGGAAGTTTAGATTCGATATAAGGAAGAAATTCTTTCCTGTTAGGGTGGTGAGATGCTGGAATGGGTTTCCCAAGGAACCTGTGAATGCTCCATCCCTGGCAGTGTTCAAGGCCAGGTTGGACAGAGCCATGGGTGGCATGGTTTAGTGTGAGGTGTGGGTTGGAACTAGATGATCTTAAGGTCCTTTCCAACCCTAACTATTCTATGAGTCTATGATTTTATTTATTATCCCCACATATGTTGCAATCCCAGAACATATGGGCAACAGAGGAGCAGCATAAGATGACATCAAGTGATTGGAGGAGAGGTGATGGAGATAGGCAGAGACTAGGAGAAGCTGTGCATCCATGCATTTCCTCTTTTGCTTCACCATTCCTTGTGCTCACAGCTAAAGTGCTGCAGAAGCACATAAGTGCTGGCAGTGTGCACAGAAAGATATTGTAAAGGGTGGTGGAATCCAGTGGGACACCAGCAAGGAGGATAAATGATAAATGAAAGTAACTAGTTGGTGAGTAAAAGCAGGTAATATTCACTACCAACATGGGCACTGCAGTGTTTCCACATTTCATTGTCCTCCCTAGATGCTAAACCAGACATGGTCCTGACTGCTATAAAAATATCCTTGAAGATCTGTCCATTCTTATCCCCATACTTGGGGGAAGGAACATGGAGGAACTGCCTTTCTGAGTCACAATTTTTTGGAAGCCATGTGTGCATGTGTGTGTGTGGATTGCATACACTTATGTGAAGAATAACAGTATAAGCCATCAGAAGCGAAGGGAGCCCCAAACCTTTTCTTCCTACTTCCAAAGTAAGCCTTGAAATACAACACTTAACTCCCTGACAGCTCTGTCTGGTGTGGAACACAGATTGTGAATGTGCATTGCCCAGCCTGACAGACCCTGCTTTGGTGGTCGCTGAAGGGCTGGCATTCCAGCCCTGAAGCCTTCCTGAGCAATGTTTCTTCTCAGTCTGCAACATCTCCCCTTAGCTGTGGTCATAGCAGCAGCAGCAGCAGCCTCAGTGTGGGAGGTAACAGGCTCCAGAGTCAGCCTGGAAAGACTTTCACACCTTAGGTTAAATCACTGCTTTCAGAACTGAGTTATGGACATAATTATTCTTACATGGAGGGATTTTCAGGCAAACGTATGGGTTTGTAATGGAGGACCTTTCACATGGCCATTGCTGCAGGGTCCTGGGACATGATCCTGTGTGTGGGAGGTAAAGCAGGGGCTAGCACGGGGGGCGCGTGAGCTCTTGTTTCCCTTTCCCAACCTCAGCCCAAGCACGGTGGTAGCATGGCACCAACAGAGGCTGATGGATGCAACTTCTCGGACAATAGCAAACCAACAACCATTCTGTGGCAGGATCTGACCTGTGTGTGACCGAAGCCCCCAGCTCCTGGCCAAGGTTTGCCTAAGCGTCTGCTGTTCACATTAGATGCTCAGCCATTCTCGGAGAAAGAAGAGGGCATTAAATATTCCCTGCCTTGTGATCCTTCACGTCATAACAGTCAATATCCTGGTAGCACAGAAGCAGAGATGGAAAACTTCCACTGCGGCACTGGGGGGTATATCTGAGCAAAGCAGAAGTAAAGGTGTTGCCTGTGCAAAGCTGCATCAAGACTTGCAGCCTCATTGTCTTAACCTGGAGCCATAGGTGGAACTGATGTCTCTGTAGTTCTTGGTGTTGCAGTTGCCCATACCAGGTGCACCTGGAGAGGAAAAAATCGCCCTGAATCTTGCTCAGCTTTTCTTTAATATAACCAACATCGAATACATGTGATTTTCGGGTACATACCTTTCCCACAAATGCAAAAAGCACTTGAATATTGCCCAAGAAGGAAACAAAAAAACATCTCACCCTGTTCCTCTCATTCTTAATTTTTAAAGTCAGGATTTTTAAAATGCCTTGTGGAAAACCTGTCCTAGGATTAAAGGTGATTAAATATAGATGAAGAACTATTTAATAATGAAAATTATGAACTATTTCATAAGGAGTGGTGCCTCCTAGGAAAATTGGATATGTCTGCACAACTGTCTTTGGTGAGATGACATAGCACAAGAATTTTAGCAGCCTTATTACTTTTCATATCAGCCTTGCCTTTCCCCATCATGGTGCAGGGCTAGTGGTTTGCCAGATGAAGGTTACCCTGAACCTTTGTCTCTACAAGGTCCCAGAGCTGTCTTGATTCAATTAATGCTACTGTTTCTATTGATGCAGTTGGAAAAAGAATTAATATTATATTTCGATATATAAAGTGCTAAACCCATAAACTATATCAGTTCTTTGAAGAAAAATACTTTATTCATTAAAACTAAACCACGAAGGTCTGATTCTACTTCCACTCATAAAAACACTTTGGCACCATGGTCAAATAGTTCCTCCAACCTCTGCAACTTCTCTGGTTTTGCAGCAGTGCATGGAGAAAATGGAAAAGGAATGTGTTATACTAGAGAAATTACAGGTAAAATTACAGGCACTGTGCATGCTGCTTACACAGGCCAATAAACTGGGCGAATCTAAGCAGATCTAGTTTTATAGTGACTCCCAAATTGCGATTTCACTGCCAGACATTGTAAAAAGTAGATGGAAATTGTTCCTTTGTGCTCTACCAGTAACAAGTTGATGCTAATAAATAGTGACGAGAAATATCGAGGTTTTAAAAGAGCTTTATAATCCCGAGAAGTCTGAGAAATGTTATTTTAATTAATGCGGTGCTTTGCTTCTTAAGCAGAACAGCTTTATTTGAATTTCGCTCATATAATCATCAGTGAAGCTCTCCCTCATTGACTGTTTTGATGAATAAGTATGTACCGGTTCGAATGATAAATTTTTCAGGTAACTTGCAGGAAAAATTACCAGAAATGTCTCCGTTTGCGCACACATCTTAATGCCCCCAAAGGAAAGAAAAGGAATAGACGATTTACACTTTCAGCTCAAGTCTCCACCTTATTGTTAAAAGTCTCACATAAGGTGGAAAAAAAAAAAACCAAAGAACAGTGGCAAGCTACCTCCTCTCCCCCTCGCTTTCAGCTAGGGGACTGAATACATCCTCTGGCCAGGGTGGAACAGGCACTCTTCTTTCTTCCATGGTAATCGCGGGTCCGCAGCGCGGGCAGGAGGGATGCTCTAGGTCCCTGAAGGATGCTCGAGTCTTGCTGCTGCCGGGAGCATTTCTGGAGCCTCCCCGTCGAAGAGAGGAGACAGATCCGCCTGATCCACAGCAAACCCGGGCAGCTCCTGCTTCTTTCCAGCCGCTATTTTCTGCTTCTAATTTGGATGCTATCTTTTTCCGCAGTTGGTTCAATTACTGTTGCTCTTAGAGGCACTCGCTGGAACAGCTAATTTCCCTTGTGCAAAATGCCTGTTGCTGCCCTTGTCGCAACAGGAAAGATATTTCTAGCGACGGGCGAGCAGCGGCTGAAGAGAAGGCTGGCTGGGGTCGGGGGGCAGTGCCCGGCTCTCCGCAGGGAAGCCCCCTCCAGCCGGTAGTAGACAGGCTCTCCCGACGCCGAGCAGGACCGGAAAAGAACACCAGGAAAAAGGCACCATAGCCCTGGAGGGAGCTGGCCACAGCCTCCTTGGGGATGTAAAGCCAGAACTGAAGAGAAAAACCATGCAGAGAGCCACACCGGACCGGGAGCCCGTGCTGCAGGGGGGTTTCTTCTCTCCGAAGAAGAGTCCGAACTTGTGGGAGGGGTGGAAGAGAGGAACGAAAATGTTCCTAGGACCCCCTTGACGCGTCTCGCTCTCTGCTTGCAGCCCGATCTGAACCTATTTGCTGGCCGGAGAGCACCCGCAGGTTTTCTGGTGCATCTCTGGGCTGACACCCATCCTTCGGGAGACACGCTGGCCGTAACGCAGTATCAGGTTGTGGCGGATCCTGGAGGTCGGTCTGGCTACCTGTGCCGGTCATGGGGAGCAGGTCATCAGGGGGGACAAGTCCTGCCCGCAGGACACCCGGGCTCTTGTTTTTTTTTTTTTTTTTTAATTTTCCTTTTCTTTTTTTTTTTTCTCCCAAATGCAAAAAAAAATGAAACAAACCAGGGC
Source organism: Agapornis roseicollis (assembly GCA_002631895.1). NCBI lineage: Eukaryota > Metazoa > Chordata > Aves > Psittaciformes > Psittacidae > Agapornis > Agapornis roseicollis. Next base: position 5,010 of record NDXB01011937.1, read on the forward strand.
CCAGTTCCTACAGAAGTGAGTAACAGTCCTGGCACCTCTCGGTAGAACCGGTGCCCCTGAGGGCTCTGGCCTCTAAGGCCCAGGATGCCCGGTTCTGCAGCAGCTCTTGTGCAGTACCGGGCACAGCAGGGCCCGCGCCCTGGCCGAGCAGCCGCCCAAGGTAAGGCGGAGTGAGCTCGCTTCTCCTCCGGTTTCCAGACTGCTCCGTGCACCCAGAGTGGCGCACACCTTCGGTGCCCGCCCGAGACCCGCCTTCCCTGGGGAAAGCTGCCCCGTCGGGCCCGCTGCGACGCGGTGTGCCCCGGAAAGTGAGGCTCAGCTCGCCGCCATCCCGGAGGCTGATTGCGGCCTCCTTCGGCCCCACGGCCCGCAGCGAGCCCCTCCTCGCTACAGTCGAACACTTTCGTTTAATTTTCTCAGGACGGGAATTTCGGAGGGGGGCATCGAGTTTCCCCAGGGAAGGCGGGCGAGGGTCGGCCACGGCACGACACGGCGGCGGGAAGCTGGCGCCAGCTTCCCTGCTCTCTCCCCTGTCTCCTCTTCCTCGGCCAGGGGTGTGGGACTCCCTGTGGCTCACCGGGAATCCGGCTGCCTTCTGGGGGCGAGGCTGGGAGCGAGCGGGTCCCTAGAGGCCCCTGAGGGCAGATTCCCGGCGGGGCACTGCTGGAGATCCTCCTTGCCCTGGAGCTCCCCGGGGGACACCACGCAGTCTTGCTCAGGGTCATTGCTGTTGCCCGCCCCTCTCTTTTTGTCCTCTTCCTTCTTCCACTTCATCCGCCGGTTCTGGAACCAGATCTTGATGTGCCTCTCGGTCAAATTCAACATGACAGCTAGCTCTACCCGCCGCGGCCTGGAGATGTACTTGTTGAAGAGAAACTCCTTCTCCAGCTCTAGAAGCTGAGCCCGGGTGTACGCCGTCCTCGTCCGCTTGCTCTCCTCCGGCTCCACCACGTAGGACCCTCCTGGAGAGAAAGAAAGGGACAGTCAGTCCCGGCCCTGAATCCCTCTGCGGCATAAAGAACACGCGGGGGAAAGCGGGTGGGGTGGGAGGTGTTCTCAGGAAGGCCCCGGCCTGGCACGGTAAGGGGGTGCTGGTGGCATCAGTTGCGACTGCGGCTGTTTTCTTTTACAATAATTTAGGGGGAGGTTAGTAGTAATTTGGAGGAAGTTTTCAGGGAAGAGCGGCCGCTGAAACTGGGACTGACGCTCAAGCGCTGTGAGTCACATGGTGCTGAAAGCCCCAAAGAGCTCCAGGGCCTGGCAATTGCCAAAACAAAAAAAAAAAAAATGGAAAAGAAAGGGGGAAAATTAAAAATAAATTAAAATAAACGTAATCTCCCAACAGCAAAACGGATCCGCTCCCCCCATAAAAAACTTCAACCACAAAACCAAAGCTATAATAATACAGAAAAATACTTTCGTTTGTACGCACACACAAGCAGCCAAATTAATAATAGTAATAATAATAGTAACAGTAATAATAGTAATAATAGAAAACACAGCCAAATCTCACCCCTGCAGTACGGGACCCGGAAGAGAAGCCAGCCGGCCACCGGCGGTCCCGTGGCAGTGCCGCAGCCGGGCAAGGGGAAGGGGCAGCTCCTACCCGACGGGCCTCTCCGCAGGCACCCTTAGGCACAAGCCTCAAAAAGGTGGTGGAAATCTCCCGGGAAAAGAGTCTGGGGGTTTCTCCCAGGATATCGCCACCGAACAGCCCTGAGCCCTCGGAGACTTTGGCCTTTTTCCGGCCGCCGAGACCATCGTGAGACACAACGGGTCAGGCGCCGGCATGGCTGCAGGGACGGGACCAGGACCGACGGCAGGACCGCAGTCCCTCCGTTTTGTCAGGTTGGTGAAACCTTGGATCTCTCCTTCCCATAAACAGCGGCAGCAGCGGAATTTCCGTTCCCACAGCAGTCCGGGGCACGCGTGGGGCCGGGAGGGCGCTGAATCTCCTGGCCACTATGGCCAGGGCCTGAAACCCCCTGGGAAGACATTCGGTGGCGATAACGTCTGTAGGGAAGAGTCGTTGAAAGAGCCAGATAGAAACAGCCATTTCAAGACAGCTACATGGCTCTCCACCTCCCGTCTTCCTATTCCCATGGTTTTATATGTACATAATGTTTATAAATAGAAATATAAACCTCTGTATATAAACTTATGTGTGTGTATATATATATTAAAATATATATGTGCATATATGTATATGTGTAAAATATATATGTATGTATATATATTAAAATATGTATTAAAATGCATGTATATAAAATCATAGACTGGTTTGGGTTGAAAGGGACTTTAAAGAGCATCTAGTCTAACCCCCTGCCACGGGCAGGAACACCTTCCACTAAATCAGGTTGCTCAAAGCCTCATTCAGCCTGGCCTTGAACACTTCCATGGATGCGGCAGCCACAGCTTCTCTGGTCAACCTGTACCAGTGCCTCAGCACTCTAATAAGTAAAGAATTTCTTCCTAATGTCTAATCTAAATTAGACATAGAAATGTTTATATATACAAAAATGTTTAGAAATATAAGCCTCTGTATATAAATTTTTTCTGTAAATATATTAAAATATATATTAAATCGATGTTAAAATAAATATATACGCATTAAATGTTTGTAAATATAACACTGTGCATGTGCGTTGATCTGAAAATAATAGCTCTGTTACGGCAAGGTGAACCAGTGCTGCCAGGAAGGCGGAACACGAGGATCTGCTCATCGGAAGGCCGTGGCAGATCTCTTCCCGCCGCTCACTGGGCCGTGCTCCCGCCGTGTCCTGCCTGTGGGACCAGCTGAGCCTTACGGAAGCGGCCGGCAGCTCTCGGTCCGGCGGAGCCCGGGGCCGGGGCCGGCGGGTGGCACCGGGCAGGGTTTGCCACGGCCTCTCTGGGCGCCTTTAGCCTGCAATAGCAACATAAAGCCCCGCAGAATCCATGGGCGCCTGCATCCCAAGGGTGTCCATAAAACCTGAAATCCTTGGGCTATAGAGCTTGCAGTATATAGAATCTGTGATTTCTACATTGCAGAACCTCCCGGGACCGGCCACGGCACAGCGCTGGGTCCCGCGCACCGCGGTGGGAGCAGCCTCGGGTTGCCCGCACACCCCCGGAGTGCACCACGCAGAGCTGTGGGACTGCCTCTGCCTGGACCTCCCAGCAGAGCTGGAAAAGCACAGGGCAGAGTTCTTGAGTGTTGCGGGAAACGTTTCCTTTTGCTGATTATTTGGTCATCTGGTAAGGACACGAAGAAAAAAGTGTCGGGTGTCTGGCGCTTTCTCCCATCAGACCCTTTATAATATATATATATTTTAATATATGTATATGATTCCCGAAATTCATTCAATCCAAGGAAAACGATCTGATTTTTTCTCTCCACAGGCACAATCCCTGCTGCCGTGTCGAGCGTGAGGCAGCATTCCTCTCCCCTTCCCGGCGGTTGTGCCTCCGTGGGGACAGGGGACCGCTGCCTGTCCCCTTCCCTGTCCCCTCTCCCCTCGACCTGAACCATATAATTCTCAAACTATTTCATGGTGATTTTAATACTCCGGTCCTTTTTTCAACTGTCTATTTGAACAAAGCCATTGATATAATATTTGCCATATAGGCGTGACAAAGGCGCAGGACACGATAACATTGTGCAGGCAGAGACAAGAATATTGTTGGGCAGCGGAACTTTCTGTCTAGATAGAGTTTCTTCCCCTCGCTGGCAGCCCTGTTTCGTTTGTGCATTGTTTCCCCTGCCCTCTGTTTTCACTTGGAAAGGTGCAATTAGGACTAAAACCCACCGGGAAACGGGAGGAGGTGGGACAGGGAGTCTGGGAGGAAAATGGGCTCTGCCTGAGAGGTAGCGGTGAGGGGCAAGGTGGCTGCCCCGCAGTTTAGAAGCTGTTCCGTGTCCTTTGCCATCCTGCCCGTCGCTTTCTGTCGGCTCCAGCTCGCTGGTGTCTCCGCGCCTTATCCTCGGCCCCAGCGAGGAGCCCACCGCTCCCGCGGAGCGCCTGATCCGCGGACCCACCCTGCTCGGCGAGGCAGCAGCGCCCGGGAAGCGTTTGCACGTCGCCCCGACTTGGGAACAATTAGTTAATTGGTGAAAAATAAGCTGTTAATAATTGCTGACGGCTTGGGCAGCGCAGGGAGCGGCCCGGGGGCCGGCTCCAACCCCGGCGTTCAACCCGACGGCAGCAGCCCCACAGCAGTGGGTCTTGAAGGGCTGGCAGGGGGGCAGTAGCATCCCAAGGAAGTTACCCTCCAGTACCAATTCACGCTACACCCGAGCGGCGGGATCAGGATCGGTGCAGGGGAGGGTTCCTGACCGAGGAAATAGGAAGGAACGGCGGGACAGGGGCAGAGGGATTCGGCGGGACTTACCGGTCCAGTGTCCCTTCCAGGCGTGAGATTTGGTGGATTTCATCCAGGCGAAAGGCACCTGCACTCGGGGCTCCTCTATCGCCCCCGTGTCCGCGCCGTCTGCGAAAGGCAGCGCGTCCTGGTGGAGAGGAGGCAGATGATGGTGGTGGTGGTGATGGTGGTGAATGTGGGAGACCCCGGCATCTTCTGTGATGGGGGGCACCTCGTAAGGTGAGATGTCTGGCGGGCTGCCTTGCTCGAGGGCCCCTAAGGCGCTGGGGTAAGGAGTCTGCTGCTGCCTGCCCATGTACAGGCAGGCGGGGGGGCCGGGGCTGTAATCCTGTGCCGGGGCTCTCTGAAATGCGCACGACTCCTTATAGAGCTGCGCCGAGGCGTAATACTGCTCCTCGGTGTTCATGGCGAGCGGGGCCGGGACGGGAGGTCTCGCAGCTTAGAGACACATAGGGCTGCTCCCGCTCCCGGCTCCCGGGACGTCTCTTTGACAGCTCGCTGCCCCGATGGGCCCTGCCGCCCGACCGGCTCCCGCCGCCTCCCCATAGGTGCCGCTCCCCACGTGAGCCCTCCCGCGGCCCTCCTGGGCGGGGCGCGACCCATAAGAGGCCCCCGGGGTGGCCCTGGCTCCGCAAGCCCCTTCCCCGTGGCCAGGCAGGTTCCAGGACCCCCTGACCCCTCCAAGGGGTGCCGTTCCCTCCTGTGGGGTGAGAGAGCGCGCCGCCAGGGTCTTGCGGGGATTGCTCCGATGTGCTGGGTTCGCCGGGAGGGGTAGTCCCGAAACCCACCTTTTGGTTCCAAGGCCCGCTTGGCCAGGGTCTGCTCATCTCCCAGCCACCCTTCCCTCATCCGGTCTTCACGGATGAAACCCTCGGGAAGAAAAGACTCCTAAAGGGGGTTGGCATCAGGGCAGTTTTGGTTGCGGGAGCATCCCGTGCAGGGATGGAGGTGTCTGGAGACGGGCAGGGTGCGCCAGGTGCCCGCCAGATTGAGGGCAGGGTGCGTCCGCTCCCTCGGGGGACCTGTGTGCCAGAGGCCCGTGAGCGGGTAACGATCGGCTTTCTGCCCGCTCCCGCCCTGGCCTGGGGGATGCGGCCGCTGGGGACCACAATGCTATCACCAGAGCGAGCATAGGCAGCGGATTGTTTGTCCAAGGGGTAAATTTGGGAGCCTTCCCTGCGATTTGGGCTGCAATGTGTTGACCCTCGGAGATAATCTGCTCCAAGCTGGTGCCGGTTGGCTTGGTGACGAGGCTATGAGGAGGCGGAGAGCTACCGAAAGGGACAAAGATCATTTCCCTGCCTCCCTGATCTCGGCCCTGCCGCCGCTCTCGCTGGCTTGGGGGCAGGCACGCTTTCTATATGCCCGGCCCGCCTCCTCTCACTGCCTTTTCTCCCGGCTCCTTCCCCGATATCGGGGCTCCGGCGGCCGCTGTCGTGGGGCACACCAGCTGCTAAGTCTATGGCGGGCGGGGGCAGCAGCGCGGCAGGCCCTAAGGACTGCGGCTCGGCTCGGTTCGGTTCAGTTCTGCTTGGCCAGCTTAAGCATGGCTGGGCTTTACGCGACTGCCAGTGGCGATGCATCCTCTGATCGGGCGGGGCAGGAGCCTCTCTGTAGCTCGCTTTCGCGTCAGGTTCCGTGGGATCATAAACCCGCCCAGTCCATTACACTTAAAATGAGTTTCCGCTCCGGACCCACTCAGGTCCCCCATCTCTTAGAAAGCACACTGAACCTTTGATTCAATATTGAGCCATTAAGCGATTGCTTTCTCAAGCCATTTAACAGCAGCTCTTATGGATAAATAAACAAAAAAGGCTGTAAACCAATTATAGTGCGGATAGTGAAAAAGTATTTTATTAGCGGGAATTACCGATAGACATCGCTGCTGCTGGGACTCCCCCGGCCCGGCGCCCTGCCTCTCCGTCCCCTGGCAAGCCGGGCGGGTATGCAGCCTGCCCGGGGCTCGCAGCCGGTGTGTGCCCGGGACGGGTGCGCTGAGCCAGGCGAGCTTCTTTAGCCGTGCTCAGCACTTCTATGCATGCCTGTGATGCCTCCCCGGGGTTTCTGGGCTGGCACGGTTGTCCTTCGATCAGGAAACTCCTCGGGGACCGACATTAGCTCAGCACCCTTTCTCCAGAGATCTGCTCCCCGAAGCATTTACAGCCCCGATTTTTCCACGGGGAACCGGTGCGGACAAACAAGCGCAAGGCCATAAAACCCAGAGCAAATTGATTCATCTCTAGGGAGGACCATTACCCGGTGTCTTAATGCAGTCCTCTCTCTATAACGAACGTCTCTAAATAGAGCAAACACTTGCCCCTCCAAAGCAAATGAATTTCGTATAATTTAGAGCTAATTCTCTTTCATTCTGCCTGTGTGAGCCCGCGATAAGGGTACGCTTTGTCGTGCTAACAACAAAGCGGCGAGCTGCAGTGCAGGAAAAGGGCCCCGCTGGGTATCCCGGCACTGGGGACCCCAGTCGCTCCCCAGCGTGGTAATGTCCAGCAGCCGGGGTCACGGGCTGCGTCTCCTCCTGGGATGCAGTCACCGAGGTCTGGCTGCAAAGCCCCTCCACTGCTGGGGTTTCCCAGGAAAAGCCTCTGAGCTGTGAGTGGGTCCTACTCCAGTGCCTGCTTGGTGTGGGAAATGCATGATAGAAGAGGTAGGTGGGAGCGATGGGAAGAATGGGGCTCTGCAGGCACTGCTGTGTTGACTCCAGGCAAAGGTCCAGTGACTCCATACTCTATCCCTAAATGATGCCCATACACACTACCTTTGGCAGTTGCAGCAGGTGTGCACATGAGACACTCCATCGAGATCTTCTCCCAAAATCCCAGAATTTTCTACTCCAGGTACTTCCTGGTTCGTGAGAACATTACAGTCCTGATAATTCTTCCACACCTTCACCTCCCCTGAAACCTTATGTAAATCTTTGGCTCCCACCACTTTCTGGCAAATGGTCCCACAGATTCTCTGCTGCTGTGTGAGGCATTGCTGCCCTTTGCTGCCCTTGCACCTGCCTGCATTTAATCAGTCCTGATTCTTCAACTAGAAGAGCCTTGAGATGGGTAGGCACAATGTAAGAAAAAATGCAGCCTTGCCTCTTTAGCTCATATGTGGACACTGTGAGGCCATGGCAATTGAACACTTTGAATAGTGAGCCCAGGAACTACTGCACACATACTGTAATCTCACAGCTGAGGAATTCCCCTGTCCTAACTCCTCAGGTTTCTGGGTTTGACAGCCTCAGGATGACAAGAAACTTGGCCATCCTCAGTCTATAGGTAACCATGAAAACAAAAGATGGTTGATTAAATGTGTTTCTTCACACTGGTACATGTACACAGAGATTTAACCATTGAAATGAGAAAATCAAAGGACATATACACCAGAACAAATTAACAACGGGTTGGGAAGTTTTTCCCTACCCTTAAATCTGGCCAGATACATGTTGCAGTTCACCTGGAGGTCCTGTGCTTTATGTGGTAAGTTTTTATGGACTGTAGAAAACCTCAGAGATCCTGGGCATATTTATGATCTGTGTTTGGATCACCCAGCTTCATCCATGGAGCTCTGTTGTCTGATTTCCTCTATCAGCACTTTACTCCTTGAGGTGACTTTTTTGGGCTACTCAATGCTCTCATTAAAGATGCTGTGAAAATCTACTTAGAAGATAAAGCTTTATAGCAAGTTTATTATTCCAAGACATTAAATAAAAAAGAATCCATGGGTCTATGTCAGTAATTGAAGGGTGATGGTGATAGCAACAATGTTAAGTAGAACAGGCTGGTTGTAACTACCCTCAACAGAAGCACAAGAATTCAGATATTCAAGCACCAGTAACAAAGGTTCCAGGCACTCAGCTGTTGCTGTCTTACAGTAAGATCACACAATTACCACACTGCAATACTTCAATTACTGTGTTAGATTCAAGTATGTTTCAAGGACTTGTTAAGATCTGATTATATTCCTGTAGCTTGGTATTTGCCTGACAGAGAAGAGGTTGCCTGCATGGTTAACTCTTGTTCTGTACTATATAATGCCTAAACTTTACAATACAATATAACTCTGGGAGCTCAGGCATTTGGAAAACCAAGCCACATACCTAATGTCATATCTATGTGGTTTTTAAATGTATACTAGCATATACAACATGCCTCTTGAAATTTAATGGCTTTTTCAATGATGTTACCTTTAAATTAGGAGCTTAATGTGAGTCACTGTATTTTGAAAGTCTTGTCCCTCCATCTCCAGCAGTGTCTGACAGACATCACTGCAGGCTGCTGAGATCAGTGAAATGTAAAACCACCTGGACACAGCATTATTTTTTTTCCTAGGAGGGTGGCAGGACCATTTTGTTTGCCTTTTGATGCAAATAATTTGTGAACCCCTGTTAAATTTGTTTCATTTCTTGTTATGACTGATGGCTGTTTCATCATTTGTCCCACCTCCCTGACAATCTAACTAGAGTGTGAAATAATGAGTATAGTTCAGTCACACTTCCTTATAGTAATCTGGCTTGATTTTCTATATCTGCATAATATTTAATGACTTCTCAATGCTCTACCACATTTCTGCAATTTACATTTAGACAGAAAAGAAATACTGAAGGTGAGTTTAATGTAATCAAAATAATCTCTTTTTCAATCTTAGCCATGATGAAACCAGCACGGGGAAACTGTATCCATAGCAAGGTCTGGCAGTGGGAGAAGTTGACTGGGAAACAGCTTTCCCAGGGATTGATTTTTAACACCACTCCACCACCCCCCTCCGGCTGTATCTAGCAGAAAGGTAACCTTTCACAAAGCTAGTTAATAATCAATAACCATGTGAAAACAAAGCTGTCTTTCCCTCTTAGCACTAACGATAAAAACGAGAGCATGAACTATTCCACCTGCCTTAAAGTAACACTGGTTCATCAGCTTTGTTTTCTTGGTCTCTGAGTAATTCTGCATTTACACATGGCAACTTCAGTTTGCTCTTCCCATCAAGCATTGGCTTCTTCACACCAAAGGTGTGGGCCACATCTTGAACTGCAGGAAGACGTGTTTATGTAAGCTATTTTGAATAAGATCTTGTCCAGGAAATATATAGGAAAATTATCTTGGGAAAGGCTAAGAGTAGGAGAGGATCTTATATGAGTAGTATCTTTCTACACTTTATTTTTTAAACCTTTTAATTTTCTTGTCATTGCCTGCCATACTCATAATTTCATTTTCTGGTAGGAATATTGCCTATCACCAGGGAACCATAATTTTATTGCCTTGGAAGAGGTGAGGAATTGCTTTAAAACACCATAAAACCTTTCCACTGAAAACACAGCAATTTCATGTGTTGTCTGCCCCACGCAACTTGCTGTTTTTTGCTTCATGTTTATTATACCAGATGGGAGTAGAGGGGGAGAAAAGTCCAATACCCAACAGCAACAAAAATTCAGGTCATTATAGAGAGAAGATCATGTCAGAGATATAAGCCAGAGGGAATTCCCTTTCCTGCCTGATTTCTCCCCTAGACCCCGGGCTTTTTATGGCAGGATGTTTTGGGCTCAGTCAGTGCTTCTGGCTGTGCAGGTGGCACCTGGCATTTCTCACCATAGCCCTCCCCTACTGTTTGTCCAGTGTAACTTTGCCGGACTGGAGCCATTTGGGCTGAAATTTTCCATTCTGTATCTCCACCTCTCACCCAATTGCTTACAATTGTTTGGAGTGGTATGAAAGTGAAGCTGGGTAGTGGTGACACACTGGAGCTGGCTTCATGGGGGGCGGGGGGTTGGTGTGCATGGAGCCACTGCCTCTGTAAGTCTCTGAAAACAACAGCAACATATGCATGGAGATCCCAAACTGGGGTAGAAGACAGGAATAGCTGACAGCTGGAGAGAGCAACTCTCTACAGAATTTTCCTGCTCTGTTTTCTTTGCTGCTGTGTTTCTTTTCTGGATTTAAGTATGTTAGAACTCCTGCTGGCATCTTGTCCCACAGTAATGTCCCTCCAGACCAATCTCTGTGCAAAGCTGCTTGCATTTAGGCAGATTCTGAACACATTACACAGGCTCCACAGATACATCTTAAAATTTAGCAGCTAAGTGCTTTACAGCTTCTTTCTACCCTGCCCTGCACCTCAGGACTCAGTGAGAGCTCACTGCATTGCAGGCACCATATCAAGCCCAGTAGCTGAAAAGGTGGGGGATGATCCTAACACTCTGTCCTCCAGTCCTGGGCAGTTTGGAGAAGGAAGGTGATTTATGCAGAGGACACATAAGATGCTCACCCTCCAGAGCAGAGCATTTGAAGGTCTAGGTTTGTGTGTGCTCCCAACTCAGCTCTGGGTGACTCCCAGAAACACACCTGACCTTTTTCCCATCCCGTCTCTGCCCCTAGGGAGAAATATGGGTGTAGGAAGCCAGGAGAGAAGGGAGGTGTGTTCTCACCAACCTTCTGCCCAGGTGGGAAGCAGGAGCTGGACTGTGCTGCTGGGTGCTCCAGCAGACAATGTAACCTTGATGAATCTCTTGGGTTGAACTCCCCAGAAAGGGCTTTTCTATCCTGAGTGACTGGTCTACAAACCCAAGAGACTCTCAGGAGAAGGAGGTGCTTTGGGGGGTCTGGTTGTGAACACCTAATGCCAAAAGCCCTGGGCTCTGGAGGTGTTTTGACCTACTCCAGCACAGTCCACACAGGCTTTTTCTGAACTGGTGGGTTCAATAGCACTTCTGAGCACTTCAGCTGGGCACTAAGACTTAGTGGAGACTTTTAAACTTAATCCCACCTGATGTAATGTAGATTTCAGAAGGTACTTACATAGCGCAGCAATTATTGAAATCCATTTCAAAACCAGGACACCAGATTTCTTCCCTCTGTAAACTGATAGCAGCACATCAGTCCTGGAGAAGCCATGAACCTCCCAGAGTCCACAGAAGGAAGTGATAGGAAGGAGTCCTCGAGGAAACACACACCCCTATCCTCTGAGCACAGAAGTAATAAAGTCTGCAGTTAATAAATCTTGGACTCAAGGACCTGAAGCGTGAACGTAGAACAAATGCAGAGTTGTATTAACTAGGCTTTATCTATAGCATGTTGCAAATAAGAGTCCTGGGAAGGAATGGGAGGAGAGCAGGAGACAAAATACCATCTCACAGTGTAGTAGACAGTGGCATCAATTGAAGCTATTCAGTCAATGTCCTTGCTCATATTTCCTTGCCTGTGTTCACGCATCAAGGGGAGAGAGAGGTGTCTGTATTTGATATGTCCAATCAGTTATCAACACAGATTGAATTGTAAATATTTAAATAAATAAATATTCATTTAAAATCTGCCCTTTAAAAACTTTTGAGAACCTCTCATGTTTTAAAATACGAAGGAAAAGAAAACAGAATTTTCTCACAAATAATTCACAAACACATGGGTAAGCAGAAACAACTTAATAATATGGAATGCTAATGGTTTTTCTTGTGCATGCAGAATAATCTGAACATTTATTGTGCAGTGGAACATATATTAGCTTGCTTTTTTTATTTGTAATATGTTTCAAGTGCAATTTAGTCATGCTAAGGATCCATGTAGCCTTGAATATTTCCACTTAGCTGCAATATCCCTCTGCTCACCTTTCTTGTTCCTTGCCTTCTCCCACTTTCCCTTTCACTTGCTTTATCTTTCACTTTCTCTTTATCTATCGTAACTTTAATTGTAGTATTTCCCAGTCCTTTATTTATATATTTATTTCCTTGTCTTTGTATACTATTTCTGTTTATATATTTATATATGTATAACATTTGCAAGTTAACTAAGTTTGAAAAGCTGTGATTCAAACCAGAAAAAAAAAATCAAGATCTTTATGGTGCAATGATGGTACCCACTTCATGGATATAAATTCATGCATTTAAGTGAAAGCTTGACTAGATTTCAATTCTATTAATGATGCCTTAGTATTTATTGCTCCTTACCTGTACACTGGAAAACACATTGCCAGAGCTTGAAATGATTTTATGTACCTGATTTAATGCATCAGCTGACAAGGACAAAGACATTGATTAAATGTTCTACCTCAGGTGTCCAGAAGGCTGGAAAAGGCCATCTTCTCAAAATAACCAGTGAAACTCCACCCAGTAATGATTAACTTAGTGTTTGGTCCAAGCTCTAGAAATAACAGGAGGTTTGAAAAGCAGCAGTCAGAAAACACTTGGTGTGATTTAGAGGACTAATTGGTCTTGTTTGGTGAGTGAAAATTGAATGGGAAGAGTCTCTCCCAGCTGGTAAGGAATGCACAGGGCATTTGGTCCTTGGAAGAGCACCTGGACTCTTAGTATTTAGGGAGTGGATAGACAGCCCAAGGGTGCATGGTGAGCACAGCAGGGGATTGTAAGACAATGGAGCTGGAGTAATATGGAAAGGCAGAAGGAAGAACAAATTCCAGTCTGCCTGCCATTAGTTTATTTGAACTTTTAAAAGCCCTGGGCTTGTCCTTCCCTGACTTGACAAGGGTGATGTCTGCACTGTCACGGTACAGATTAACACTTGAGCCGGAGGTGAGAGACTCCACTGGGTTTTAAACTTTAAAATGGCACTTGGTGGGCTTCACCAGAGCAATATCTAGCCACTGGGTTTCTAGCCAGGCATGACCATTAGACCTTTTGCTTTAGGATTCTTCTCCTATATTACACCTACAAGTTTTTAATGTTCAATGAAATCTATGTGCATCGCAGAAACTTTGGTAACTAGTTTATTCATAGCAGCTGAAGTAAGTGAAACACCATGTCTTAGTAAAGAAGTTTTCAGAAGTTCTACAGCCATCAGAGCCATGTGGTCCCAACATCAGCTCAGCCTAGGAGGTAACCTACTCTTGGAGTAATGTACAGTCCAAAGACCCAGAGCAGACCAAGGCAGACAGCAGCTCAGGGGAAGGAAGCCACCTGCCCCAAGCCTATGAAGGGAACACACCCCCTCAACCCCACTATGGTTAGGAAACCTCAAATTGAATAAATGAGTGCTATGGTTGCCAAAATCAGCCTCTTAAACTAAATGATCCTCTTGTGAACAGCAAATGAAATCAACTGCTTGAGTGCTCAACTCATTTGTGCAGCACTACTATTAATATGGTTGCCTAATTTATGGAGTAGCCAGGTTCTGGGTAACAGTGCAAGGGGGGGGGGGGTAAGAAAGCAATTAGTAGTCTTTTTTTCTATGCATATTGGAACAGAAACCTGTATATAAAGGAAGTTCTTGTGGCAGGCGCAGCATGCTAAAAAGCTTTCACCTAAAATTATATAGCCTGACAAACAGTATAAAAAAGTAGATTGCCCAATAAACAAATAACGTATCAGCCATTTATACGAAGCCATACTACTTAGACTCTTCAAGCTTGAAACGACTGTGTATTTTTTCCCCATTAAAATGTCATGATGGTCTGGTTATAAACTGTTTTAAATTCAGATTTGATATCACTGTGTTTTCAAGGCCTAGATGGATTTAACACTTTTCCCAAGATGAAGCATTAACTCTGGGTGGATGTGGAAACAGCTCGGAGGATTTCCTTCCACTTTGGAGCCACAGAGCCAGCAGTCTCCGGGGCTCTGGCGCACTTGCAGGATTCAAATGGGAGCTATTGAAGGGATGCTGAAGGAAACAAACTCTTCTGGAGGTGAGGCCACACTGCAAGCACCCCTATGGTTTCACCCAAGCTCCTCATACCTTTTTTATTGGGGTAGACTTAGATGCTCTGTGAGCCCATTGGAAGAGTGGTCCAAATTAGCATTCAGCAAAGCTAAAGTGCCCATTCTCCCTCTTGCCAACCAATGGCTTTCACTTGCACCATGGCTTCCCACCTCAGCCATCCCTCTTGAACCAGAACCTGGCACAGGTACCTCTGCCCCATGTCAACTGCACTGCTCTGTGTATTCCCAGTGTACAGCATAAGTGCACTGGGTGTCTCCACTGTGTCAGGAGTGAACTCCTCCACGAAGTGCTGCTGCCTTATGGGATGACAGAAGACAGGGATTACATGTCCTGTTCCTCCTCTTTGGCCTTGCCTGCGTCCTTCTGCCACAGCCAGGCAACCACCACACATCTCAAAGAACAGGCTCAATCCATGTGGCCCTGGGAGGATGGGGTGGATATGAGCAATAAGCAGCCTTTAGGTTGTTTCAGCTAAAGAGGAAAGCAAAGAACATCTCTGTCTACAGGGCTGGGGAAGAAAGAACTGTTTCTTGCCTCAGGAAACAATATAGAAGTTCACAGGTTGTCTGAAGTCACCAAGAAACCTGGGTACCTCCCAGAGACCATTCCCCCAGCCCCCAAGAACTGGCACTTGCAGTATCTCTGTGGCTAGGCAAGGAGAAGGTCTCCCTCCATAAACTTCTCTGCAGCTCCTCTGTGTGGACATGAGAAACACTGACGTGCACAAGGACCAGAAACAAATTCATTCTGCATTGGAAAGATGTCCCTAGAGAAAGCTGATGCATCAGCCTTTGCTCATGGACTTCCTTGAAGAGATACTTCTGTTGGTGGGGGTTAATTGGTTGGGTGGGTGGGTTTTTCCCAAGCAGATAAAGAACCTGGGTGAGGAACCTGCTGCAATTGGTCAGGTCAGGTCTTGTGCTTGTTGCCTCTGGGATGCACTATAAACCCAAGGAGGAAGAGTGGTCTGAACCTTTACTTCTCATCTACAGATGTTTCCTTGCACCCACACAGCAGTCAGCAAGCAGACGGCTCTCGTACTGTCGTTCAGGTATAGCATAGTCTGATTCCCTGGTGCCTGGCAGGAACACAGTGTGTGCTTGCAGCCCAGAAAGCCACTGTATCCTGGGCTGCATCAAAAGGAGCGTGATCAGCAGGTCGAAGGAGATGATCCTGCCCCTCTACTCTGCTCTTGTGAGACCTCACCTGCAGTATTGTGTGCAGTTCTGGTGTCCTCAACATAAAAAGGACATGGAATTGTTGGAACAAGTCCAGAGGAGGCAACGAGGATGATCAGGGGACTGGAGCATCTCCCAAAAAAAAGTTGGGACTGTTCAGCCTGGGGAAGAGAAGGCTGCATGGAGACCTCCTAGCAGCCTTCCAGTATCTGAAGGGGGTCTACAAGGATGCTGGAGAGGGACTCTTAGCTAGGAACTGTAGTGATAGGACAAGGGGCAATGGATTCAAACTTAAACAGGGGAGGTTTAGATTGAATATAAGGAAGAAATTCTTTCCTGTTAGGGTGGTGAGGTACTGGAATGGGTTGCCTAAGGAAGTTGTGAGTGCTCCATCCCTGGCAGTGTTCAAGGCCAGGTTGGACAAAGCCTTGGGTGGCATGGTTTAGTGTGAGGTGTCCCTGCTTATGGCAGTGGGTTTGGAACTAGATGATCTTAAGGTCCTTTCTAACCCTAACTATTCTATGATTCTACAGAAGAGCAAAGACTGCACCTGGATGCACAAATTCAAAGACACTCTTTTAGGAAGTTTCTAATGTTAATAACAATGGGGTCAAGGCTGCAGCTGATGAGTGGCTCAGAAATCTCAGTTAAGGCCATCAGGATGAGCAGGCTAGGGCTGCCTTGCTAAAGCTGTCATTGGTGGGGACAGGAGGTGTGACTAAGTGGCAATTTGTTTGAAGGTGACAGGAAGGTCCCTGGAGGTGTTATAGGCAAATAGTCTGTAAACCATTCAGTGACAGCAGGGAGATAAAAATCTCAAAGAAGGGATGTACATTTTTTCTGTATTAACTCTAAATAAAGATCAAGGCTGAAAAAGGAAATATTGTTCATGCAAAAATAATGGCTGACCCAGAGCCTGTTCTGGGACACAGATATCACCTGTTACTGGAGCAGGCTAGAGCTAAAATACCTCTGGGTAAATGGGACTGCTGACCGAAATCCTTTGCTGCTTGAGAAGGGTCTGATCCAAGCCTCCAGCCAGTGCCCTGCCTGTTGCACAGGTGTTTTCAGCAACAGAAACAATTTAACATGGCATTTATCTTATCAAACAGCAGGTTTACCCAGGGCAGTCTAGTGAAGTAGCATCTTAATGCAGCCAAGGAAGTTCCCACACCAGGTAAAGTGTCCTGGGATATCCTCAGGTGGTTATCCTCATTTCCTTTTCCCTAGGCATCTTCTCTAGGCTGGTGGTGGGTAATGGATACCCAACAGGATGGATCTTCAGCCTGACGTATGCAGCTGTTTCTATATCCTTATGTTCCTCAACATTTCCATTTTGCATTTCTCCAGCTGAGCTTGTTGCCCTAACCCACTTCAGAAACAGTAGACAGGGACATCAGGTTTCAGTGATCTCCTGGTGAAGCCAGCGTCCCAAAGAGGACAGACCAACACCTGCTAGGAGGCGGAGTCTCAGAGGTGAGCAACATCTGTTCTCCATGGGGCTTGGATGGGCTTTGAGCAACCTGGTCTAGTGGAATGTGTCCCTGCCCATGACAGAGGGGTTGGAAGTAGGTCATCTTTAAGCCATTCTGTGAGTCTATTCTAGGAGTCATGTACAGAAACTCAGGTGTATGGTTAGGTGACATGAGATGGGAAGGGGGTAAGGGAATAGGTATGGACTGGACACGAGTTGAAAATAGATGAATGACAATTATAAATATTGCAAGCAGAAAACAAATCATACCCTATAAATTCTTTGCACTCCTTTATCCCTTTCTTATCTGTCTTGCAAATGACCATAATTTCTGTTTAAGGGTTTGAAGCCTTGAGGTCTTCTCTACGCAATCATGATCCAGACTGGCTTATTATTAACCTAAAGAGTGGTGAAGAATAAAAACGCTTGTTGGCTTATTAGCAATGTTTATATTGCCAGATGCTGACAGACAGGCAAATGAGGTACTGTCAGCAATCTTCAGTTAAAAGCATTTTCAACAGGTGAAATGCACAACTTGTTACAGTGGAAACATCTCCATAAGGCTGAAGGCATGGATCGCCTTATGCCCAGTGCAATAATCTCTCCAGGTGTTGTCATGTGCTAAATGGTACACTTCTGAAAATCCCCCACACTTTATAAACAAGCTATAGGTCAGGATTTTTAACTCATAGCAGCCTGGGGAGAAGATCAAATTAGAAAGTAGCCCTGAACACAGAATTGGAAGGTGGTTGTTCCTTATTTTTTTTTTTTTTTTTTTTTTTTTTTTTTTTTTTTTTTTTTTTTTTTTTTTTTTTTTTTTTTTTTTTTTTTTTTTTCCCCCTCTAATCTTTTCCAATCAGTTTTGATGGCTCTTTGGTGAGGCTGTTTCACCCACCTCAGCCTGNTTCTTTTTTTTTTTTTTTTTTTTTTTTTTTAGTTTACTTTATTTATTTTCATAAAAAAGTTACCTGAAACTCTCGGTCTTCAATAGTAACATATGTGTTAGTGTACAGCCATAAATTTGCTTCTAAACTTCAGAGGGAGAAGAAAGCTAAGCTGAAAATTTAGATGCCTGAAGACTTGTTTCTCAAGTCACAAAAAATTGATGTCTTCTGTAACCTTCTGCTCTCATGTAATATCCAGCAGTTATCTACAGGTACTATTTTAACACTGAAGGACACATATCTTTGATTTTTTTTCCCTTTAGCTGTTGCTATTGACATGTCAAGTCTACTAGAACTGCATTCTCTTTCCTTCCATTTTGGGCAGGACTAACCATGCTGATAGCTCCTGTTTCTTGATAGTGGTAGATTTGTGAGGCAGTAAGTGACACTGGCAGGTTAGTTCCCCCCTCTGTCTTTGCTGAAGTACGTCGGGCTGTATATAGTGGTTGCTTCTTTTTTGCCTATCACTTGGAAAAGGTTTCCTCTTAAAATTATAATTACATTTTCCCCCAAAAGAACACCTGCAGCTCTGAAGATGTACGTGTCCATTGTTACTTGGAAATGTCATGTTCTTCTCAAGCTTCAAAACAGTAAAAAAAAAATCTTCTTGGTCCTGAAGTTTTCCAATAGAGAAAGGATGTGACATCTGCTCCCAGGATTCAATGTTATTTCTCCAGTAAAGTCCAGCAGTGTCCAACACAAGTTTGTCCCTTCCTACAAATGTGGAGCACATTTACCCTGTGTACAGCATCACTAGAAGTAAACCACACAAGAATCTTCTATTAAATGATCTGCAAACAGGACCATTTCAGAAGGCAAATGAGTACTACCAAGCCAGGCTACCATGCTCTGGAGGACTTTTCAGCAGGGTTAGCACAGTCTGTCTCATGGCTGAACAGAATTTCCCACACCCAGCACCCACTGAATCCCTCCCGATTGTCAGGACTCCGGCTTCAATTTGCGCCCTTTCAATGGGAAAGGGACAGCTCTTCAGAGCAGGAATCTGCTTGAACAAGAACATGGTAACACTTGAGAATACAAAATGGGTTGTGTGAGATTCAATTGCCCTAATGTAGGTTCTGTGTCGGCTACTTTGGGATATCCTCTCTGGTCTCTGGTTGCTGCTTTGCAATGGGGCAGACTCCCATATGACCTGTGTTATCTCTGGTAGCCATGTCTTGTATATCTTAGACATTTAAGGTGGCCCTGAGAATTAAGATTTAGGCAACTAAGTGCCTTCCCTACCACTTCTGAAATACTTGGGTTGCTACCACATCCTATTCTTATAAACAAGATGTTTATATGTTATTCAATCCTACAGTTCTTTGTCCTTTTGCACCCAGTAAAAAGCATTCAAATTAAACGAGCCCCTAGAAAACACCCAGGTTGCTCACAGCAACCAGCTTGCCATAGGATGGTAATGCAATGGCTTGCTTTAAATCAATGACAGCCCTCATGTTAGAGCTCTGACAGAACTACTGATTCATAAAACAGCTGCTATTCAGTGCAAGGAAGGGCCATAAATCATGCTATGAACCTTTTCCAGAGCTGGAAATGCCACCATTAGGTTATGTTACGATTTTATATTACAGTGAAGGCTTCCAGTGTCTTGTTTCTCAATCACAAAGATTGAGTATTGTAAATGGGGCAAATTTTGTGAGAGAAGCAATGTCTTTAATTAGCCCAGTGAAAACCATGGGAAGAAATGGGCAGGCTTTCTTGAACACAAACTCTTCTTTGCATTTCTGTACCAGGTTTGAAATGGCTTTTGGTGCATCCAATCTCTGTGCATTTTCCCAGGCACATTGCTTGCCACTGCTTCTTTGACACTCCAGTATGGATCCAAGTCCACTCACAAGCTCCAGCTTGCCCCAGGCCCAGTCTATTTAGAGGAAAGCCTGTGTCAGGCACAAATTTGTGATGAGATGTGGGGTAAGGCACGGAGAGAGCTCAAACTTCTGCCATCTCTCAGCATGTATTAAGAGTACTTGTGTCTGCAACATGGACCAAACTCAAGAGTACCATGGGCTGATGGAGTCATTCAGTGTCTGGATCTGGAGGGTAGGAATTCATTGTCTGTGAGCCATGGCTCAAACCAGGTCCTTTGGCCGGTGCTTTGCCTGCCAGTGTAGGCATATGCAGAGGAACTTAATAGCAAAACACAGTACTGACCTCACCTCCCTGTAAGATGCTTTTTTTCCCCCATAGCCATCTGGATGACACCTCAGCAAAGTTATACTGTAAATCTGGAAGCATCAGATCACAGTTATATCATATTCACAAGCATTATCACTGCCTTGGCAGGCTTGGCTGAAGCAGGTATTACCTATTTTGTTACTTGGCAGTAAATTTTAAGTGGTAGACATTATGGTTGATTGAATTATGTATCTGTTGAGTTTAACCTCCTCATCTCTTTCCTTTGGACCTTAAACATGCTTTATTATATCAAAAAGCAATTAACATTCCTCAGGGGTGAAGGTAGCTACATGGTGTATTTACTGAGGCGTCCAGCTGTCGCCACTTGGCAAGCAACTTTTATCATAAGCTGGTTGAATTTAACATATATCAGCATTTATCAGCCCAGACTCTGTCAGTTTTATAAGCGAAAACTGAGGGACAATAAATCATTTGGTGCCCAGGTGGTACCGCATACGTAAGAGAGCATATTTTCTGGGCTGGGTGGATTCAACCAACAAAAGGCATCTGAGGTTTTGATATTTTATTTGTATCAAATATAGCCTCATATGTCTTTTTGGTGCATAACTATCTGAAGGCTTTGGTGAGATGTGTGCTGGATGATCCCATTTGTTTTCATCTAGGTTAGCTGTAATATGTGAGCATTTCCACTGACTTCTGTTTTTGAGTCAGCATCCATAGCATAATTAACAAGCCTCCTCACTTGTGAGGAATGAAGCACAGACCTGGGAAAAGAAACATACTGAGGTGGGATAAGCCTCCATTCTTATATGTTTTAAACATAAAGAATCACTCTATTAATTTGCAATTGTGCTTTACCCCAGTCTCAGCAGATGTCCTCCAAGTCTTCTAGGGCTAACCAGGACTTGTAGGTGACACCTGTACCAGTAAATCCAATTTGTCAGTATCTGTTGTTTGACCTTGGTAGGTAAATGGCAGACTTGCTCACATCCGTATACCTAAAACCTTTACTACCCTAAAGTGGGTCGTTCACCCATAGCACCTACTGGGAACAGTTTCATGCTACTCTAAGTCATGTCCAGGTTAGCTAGCAAAGGATGAAACTCTGCCAGGGAGTGTGCTGCAGCCTTAAATAGTGCAGGTGACTGCAAGACAGGGGCCAAACCCTGCATTTGGGGATAATTTACATCATATACTACTGCCTTTGCCTTTAGAGAGATGGGAGAGGGAGCGTATTTTGTAGTCAGTGATTTAACACAGCCCAGATCCTGAGCATAGGCTGGTTCATTCCAGAGCTGGGAGACCTCCCATGATCTTCCCAGAGTTCATCCTAGAAAGAGAGAAGTGTGTCACAGATGCTTCATTTAACTGTGCCAGTCTCAGAGTGGCAATGAACAGTGTGCCCTCGCGGGGACACTGGCTGGCATATGCAAAAAGAGAGGCCATAGCAATAGTGTGAGCTCTGCAGTGAATACTCCTGCATCAGGTGGGACAAATGTGATCAACTAAGCCTGTGCTCAGATATTTAGGTTAACTGCATCATAAAGATAGCCGTGGCCAGGATACAGAAGAAAATATTGGTTAAGATACACATCTCTTACAACTTCCTTATGTTACTCTTCTCTCCACAGAGATTCGTAGCAGATCTTTTATGTCAAAGCCTGTCTGTGTAAGATGAGCTATTCACTGCTTACTTCATTATAAATCTTTAAATTGCACCAGGTTTATGTCTTCTGACAAGTATCTTTCTCATTCTCTTGTTCAAACAGAAGCTAGAATTTCCAAGATTGTCCACTTCCAAATCTTCCGTCTTTGGATGGACTGAGGACATTTTTGGTGACAAGCAGCAGCTTATTGTTAATTCTCATGACAGTGCCATGAAAATTCATTTGGAGGTGGCAACACAAGCAGACCACTGTACCCAGAAACTTCCCAGCATGTTTGCTGGCAAAGTATGCTTTTCAGTGACAGTGTCATCTCCACCAGTCTCTAAGTCTGCAGCACAAAAATAGTGAAGATTGAACAAAGAGCAGGAGTTATGAGTGCAATGAAGTATAAGAGGTAAGGATGAAGCTTATGTACATGATGCAGAACTCAAATAGCCAGAAGCAGTGCATGTATGTAAGCAGCGGGATGAGATAATTGCTATATACAGAGCTTAGAGTTTTGCAAACCTATGTATTTAGCCCATCTGAATTAGGAAATGGCAACAGTGCCACAGGATTTTTTAGTTGACACAGTGTCCTGAGCTCAGCAGTAGCAGTCAATTTTTCTTCTTCTTAGTAGCTGATGCAGTGCTGTGTTTTGACTTTCAACCTAGGAACAGCGCTGATAACACCAATGCTTTTAGTTGTCACTAAGTAATGTTCATTCTGACCAAGGACTTTCTGAGCCCCATGCTCTGCCAGGGAGGAGGGGAGGCCGGGGGGGGGGAAGCAGGGACAGGACACCTGACTCAAACTAGCCAAAGATGTATTCCATATCACAGCATGTCATGCCCAAGGATGTAATGGGGAGTTACCCAGAAGGGCACACACCTCCTGGATGTGCTCATTTTCAGTGGGTGGTATCATATTCTCTTCCCTTGTTATTTCCTTTCTCATTATTATTATTGGTGGTAGCAGCAGTGATTTGTGTTATACCTTAGTTACTAAACTGTTCTTATCTCAACCTGTGGGAGTTGCACTCCTTTGATTCTCCTCTCCATCCCTCTGGGAGTAGGGGGAGGGAAAGAAAGGGGGAGTTGAGTGAGTGAGTGAGCTGTGTGGCTGGGTTTAAACCATGACACACAATCAGAGNCTTTGATTCTCCTCTCCATCCCTCTGGGAGTAGGGGGAGGGAAAGAAAGGGGGAGTTGAGTGAGTGAGTGAGCTGTGTGGCTGGGTTTAAACCATGACACACAATCAGAGTAGTGTCCTCAAGATGACACTGTGATTCTTGTGCACCTCTGGCTCTGCAGATGAATGCTAGGGCATCAGATGCAGGAGGAGAAGAGCCTGGGAAGCTGCCCTGTCACAGAATATATATAAATTCCAGCACCATAAACAGGCATCATGCTTTGCACTATGATCCATCGAATCTGAACTGAATCAGCTGCCTGCAAGACTTTTCGGGAAAACATATCTAAAGGGATGTGGGACTGATGGCTCTCCACTTTATGTGATCACAGAACCCAAATTCTGCAATCACTGACAGGGTTATGGCATTGCTGTAAGTAACATAAAACAGGCTAAAGTGGTGAAGCAGTGGTCCCAGATGTGGCATGCACGCAAGACAGTCTGCCTAGGTGTGTGAGGAAAAGATAGTTTTGTACAATTAATAATAAAAATAAAATAAAAAAATTAATTAACTAAAAGTAAAAATAAAATAAAATAAAATAAAATAAAATAAAATATATAATGCTACAAGGTCACAGCCAGTTTGTGCTGTGAGACATCCTAATGGAATTTTAAGGATTCTTTTTCTTTTTGTCTTTTCCCCTTACTTTTAAGGAATGCCTATATGGTCCTTAAGTTTCCAAGGAGGAAACTTGAACATGTGAACTAGCAGCTTGAGAGAAGACAGTGGTCTTCTCAGGCATCTCCAGAGAGGTCCTACTGCCAAGACCCACAGTTCTAGTTAGCCCTTTCCATGCTGGACCAGAGAAGGCTTTGGCTGTGGCAGGAGTAAGAGATTCATCAAGTCCAAGATGTGCTCAACCACTGGGCAGTTCACAAGGAGTACTTTGTGGAAGAAGATGGAAAAATTCCATAGTGGAGTGGGGACTCTGCTGCAGTGCCTTTATAGTCATAGTTTGGGGTGGTGGTGGGGAAAGGAGCTGTTAATGCAGATTCAGAAACCCTTGTCATGGCACGGCACAGGCTCTGCACAGCAAGGAGGGGCAGATCATCCCTTCCTCAGCATGCTGTGCATCCAAAAGGGGTTACATGCCATCCATCATCCAATAGAAGTCCTCCCATGCAGGGATACAGTCCAAAGGATGTGGCAATTACATAAAAAAAGCTATGGGAAATTAGGATGTGCTGCTTTCTGGAACAAGGAAATATTTGGAATAAGGGGAACCTTACTGCTGCTCCCAGTAAAACAACAAATAATGAAACTGCAGTGTATTAGTTTGGCTTTAATATAGTGTCTACTCTTAAAGTGTTGTCCCACCTTTTTCAGCATTCTTTACAGTCAGGTTCTATAGAAAGCAACACATCTTTTGTTCATTCTGCTAAGAGTCAAATGTGGCCAGCCCTGGGCATGTCTGAAAATCTTCTGCATCATCCTGAAGTTGTTTTATCTTTGAAGACTTAATGTGGGATTAATAGAGATAGTCTATCTCTCTTGAATCACCATCCCTTTCTGGGCATACAGGTGTGTGGTTTCCTTATCCAGAGTCATTATGTGTGCTTGGCTATGCCCATGTTCACACCTTTCTTACTCCAGAATTAATCACCCTAGCTCCCATTGTCCCTTAACATCCTTCCAGCTTTGCCAATAGTTTACAAGTCTTTAACAGAGCTCTAGATAGCTCTTTAATGTCTTTTCAATACAGTTTATGTTAGATCATGTACACAGGCCTGGAGAGTTACTGGTTTAAAGGATAAGTGGGATGGGTGTTCAGCAGTAGTCTACAGTGCTCAGCTGCAACGTCATGCCTTGTCTTAATCATATCGTTATTTAGGACTGCCTTTATGGTCATGCTTAACCCAGATTTCAGCGGGATTCAAGTAGCAATGATTAACATGCTGCCAGCTGGCCCAGGCAGCTCTAGCATTCGCAGAGTCTCTGCTAGGTTCATATGGTTTCAGACAGCAAAATTAAAGAGAAAACGGAACAGAGCAGCTCTCTCTCACTGGCTGCTGTCACAGAAACCTTCATGAGCCCTGGAGAGATGCTCTTGTCTTTCCAGCCCTGCTGAGCTCCCTGCCTGACAGCTAACCCTTAACCGAGTCCCGCATCACCTGCCGGTGCTTTAGCTTTGGTCTGCAGCCGCGTTCACCCTCTTGGGATGCTCTGGTTCGTGGGGTGCCCATGGAGGAGCGAGGGGCCGTGAGGGTGGCGGGGACTCCCTGCTGCGAGACCCTGCCAGCAAGCGCTGCCGCACCGCCGGAGCCGCCAGGGGGCGCTGCGGCCACATGGTTGGCGGCGCGGTAGGTGCAGGCGCCCGACGGGGCGGGCGGGCGAGGGGTGAGAGGAGGGAGCGGGGAGCGCCCTCGGGGACCCGGGATGGTGCAAGGCCTTTGGAGGGGCGGACGCCTGATTGGGGAGCAGTGCCGACACCGCGGGGAAAGGGCCCGCAGCCCAGCCATCGCCGCTCTGGGTCGCCTTTATCTCTGCCACCACCTCAGTGCTGCCTTGGAACAGACCGCTTGCATCCTTCCCTTCCCACCTCCTTTCCTTTCGGATCTGTGTGTCCACATCTCTGTCCTGCCGAGGGGTGGGTGACAGCACCCCCGGCCCTGTCTAAGACGCCCCGAGGGAAGAGGACGCCCCCCAAACCTTTCTCGAGGTAGCAGCCCCTGAGACCTGCAGGGCAGATGCTGCCCACGTCCAAGCACTCCCGGGGTAGAACCCGGCCGTCCCTGGAGCCATGCTGCCCTTCGGGGCACTGGGGGACACAAGGGACGGGAGAAGGCACAAGAGGGAGTGCTCCGGGGGGGCGGAGGGGGGCTGAGGTCAGGGTGGGACCCGTTCTGCAGCCCCGGCCCTGCCCTGCGCGGCCCCGCAGCCCTCACCTCTCCGCCTAAGGCAGGAGTCTGAATGGGTTTCTCTGCCTTGCCGTCCCCTCCCGCCCCCCCTTGCTCCTATAGAGTCCAGCAATTTAGCAAGTTCACCAAGCTGTGTCATGCTTCATGACTAATTCACATATTTAAATGGGAACGGTCAAAGCTGGACTATTTGATGCCAGCCAAGCGCATTTATCAGGTCAAAAAAGCTCACAATGGCTGGAGGCTCCGTGTGTGTGCGCGGGTGTCTGATAGAAGTGCTCGCTCAGTGCTGGGCCAGGATCCCCCCACCCCACTTCCCCTCCTCCCCCCCTTCCCCCCCCCTCGAGAAAAACCCAGGC
>NDXB01011938.1:3864-30012 GCA_002631895.1 Agapornis roseicollis
TCCCAAAAAAAAAAAAAAAAAAAAAAGACAATTTTTTTCCCAGTGACCAGTTTTCTTTGTGATAACTTCCATCACCCAACAGTTGCCTCAGTCACTCCTTAGTCCCTAGTATCCTCTTACAGAGCCAAAACATTGTATAACTATCACAACAGGGCTTCCTGTGGTTTCCCCCACGGTCCATGAAAGAGATCAGTACTGGCTGGTACAAAGATACAAGAACAGGGCAGTCACCTGCCAAACAGCATGTTAAGGCAATATATGATTCTGTGCTATGCCTCACTTTTAGTGACCTATCTCAGGCTAACAGTTCAGGACTAGCAGAAGACAGGCACATAGGAGGCATCAACCCTTGATTCTCAGAAAGATACAAAAGGAGAAAACCGTGGTGGCAGTAGTGAAGGTCACCCGTTAAGTGACTAGGAACCACAAACACAGACAAGTCATGACAGACCTGTTCATCCCATGTTCAAATGGTCTGTCATACAACAGCCTAGCTACTTAAACATGGCAAGTATCCACCTCACATCATAGTCATGATAAATATCGGCATTTAGTAAAAACAATGTGTGTTGCAATTATTATTCAATAGAGAACTTAAAGCTTTGTTTTAAAAAAAAAAGTAAAGCTACTTCTTTTACCACTTGTATTTCTACTTCCACAATAAGCATTACAGACAGACTTCTTTAATTCAGTCATTCTGGTAGTCTGAAAATGCAACTACTCAACTTCCCCAAACCACTTTTCATTTACAGATTCAACTTCTGCTAACAGAACTTCTATACTGTGCCTATAACATGATGTGCATTTACTTTCTGGTAATGAAACATAACTGAATTCTTATACAGAATAACAAAGTTCAAACTAGACAAACATACAAGCTTCATTTTGTTACCACACTATTTAGCTCCATACTAATGGTGGAATCATTAATTATGATTTCTTGCACCTTCTGTAAGAATATCCTCTGAAGAGATCAGCACCAGAGTTCTTGGGTTTTAAACAATGAACTCAGTAGAATAAGAATGTATGGCTGTTTTAACACCACTACTACTCAAAAAATACCATGTAAAAAAATACCACATCACAACTGCATCGATTGCAATAGTTTTCCCATGAGTCTACTAGTACGAGTTATTTGCCAGACAAGTGACACAATTTTCTTTCTTCTGATTAATAAGCAGGCATTCCTAAACTTGTTAGCGCTAAGATTCTTCATCCTTCTTTAAATGAATAGCGATATTCAGGTTGAACAAAATAAATAGTAGGCCCAAAATTTTGAACAACTTGCTGTTTATTACACTTTGATTTCTAGTAAATTAATCAGAAAAGGACATCTTCATTCCACTATTACAGATGACTGACTCAAATCTTCTGCATAAACCATGTATTTAACCACCGCACATGTCTTTTTAAATGTTAAAAGGAATTGAAAATGCAGGGTTTATCTGTTTTGATTAGTAATAATTACAAAAATAGTTTATCAGCACACCCAGTTTTATGATCCATAAATAGAAAAGGAGGCAGTGTGCTAAAAAAGTGGTAAAAAAGAGAAAGCCAGAATCTCTCTAAAGAAGTCCTAAAGTTAGTTTTAGGCATAAATTCTATTAAAGAAAGGAGGAGTTCTGCCTCAGAAAAAACACAGTTTGAACTGTGCTATCACCTGAACATAGATGACGGCATGGCTGAAAGCCTTTTTCTTCATTACCTTCTATCCCATCCCCTAGTCTGAAAGGCATCACCCAGTACATCTTTAGCTGCCTTTTGGTTGGTTGTTTGCTTCTTTGTTTTTTACAGTGATCAGTATTAGTAATGGTAGTATATTAGTTAGGAAACTTTCAGCAGGTCAAGATGCAATGACACTATGTACCAAGTGATTCTTCCAGTGGGACATTTATAGAAGTAGGTAAATAATACATGTAGTACACTAAAATAATCACAACTTGTGAAGAGTATCTGTAACAATAATCATGATTCCCAGTTACAAGATCATCATCCTCTGCATATAGCAGGCTGAAAACAAAACTGAGGTAAGACCTGAAGTAAGGCCTTAGAAAGCATAGATGAGGTAACTACCGAATTTGACTGAGAACCTTCTCAAGTTATAATAGGTGGAAGAACTAGGACTTTTATGAGCAATCTCTAACCCTGAAGACTTTTCTTCTGTTTTAAGATCCAAAGTGCAGCTTTGGCCGCTTTAAGTCTTTTTTAAAAAAGCTTTAAATCTTGAACTCAAAATCCAAAATGCATTAAAATGGCTAGCATACCTGCACAAACATCTCTGGCTCATATTAATATTGAGCCAGCACTCAAGGCCAAAGTCTTGCCATTCCACACAGTACTTTGTGAAAGTAAGGACTAGTAAGCATTCGAGCCATGAGCAGGAGCATGTCTTAATTAGGCTTTGTTCATACAAAAGTCAGACAGGAAAACAGCAGCTGCAATTCTACTTCTCATAAGCATCAAGTGAAGCAGCTCAGAAGTACTTCCCCTTATTCCCAGTGTCCCCAAAGGTTTCAAACTGCCTCAGAAAAATGAATTAAAGTGCTTTCAAATAGAAATATTTCCCATCCATTCAGCGTATTTTCAGTATCAATGTTGCAAACTCAACTCTATTTTTTAAGTATCTGCTATTTTAAAATACTTCAGAGATATTTGATCTCTTCTATTTTTAAAGGACAGTCCAATAGACTTGTCAGCAAATTACTGGAGAGAAAGAAAAGTAAAGGCAAGGAGATCCAACACTGGAATATCACCTGCCATCTGGAGGGACTTAGCAAATTACACATATTGATGGTACTTGAGGCCAGAGCTCTATCACTTAAAAACCATGCCCATTCACACGCAGCCAGTAAGTTCCAGCTGGTGACAGAACTCCACAAAGAAATGTTAAAATACCAACAATAGCATATTTTAAACCTAAATTTCTTATATCCTACAAAACCCACTGCTTCACTATTAACTACAGACATCAAGTTGAAAAATACTTCTGGACATTGTTGACAACTACATATCTGCACCTTCATCTCATTAAATAGCTTCTGGGGGACTGTTTTTGACTACAACAGGCAGGATCTAACTCAGAGTCACAGCATTTCTTCTAAATTTCTTTTGGGGCCTGATCTTTATAAGCAGACATATATGTATATTTATTAAAATATACATATGGGATCACCATTTAAACAGGAAAAAAAGTAAAATTTTTACAAGGAGAAATTTACCTAAAGAAAAATTTCAGAATTTCTTAATTTTTCACCTTACCTATATTACTCTTCCAAAGGAAAACATTTTGAAAAGTACAGATGTCCACTGACTGCATATAAAAAAGCTAAACTACATACAAATCATCCCATTTTCACTACAGCCAGATCTCCAGCTTTTGTTACATCACTGCATGAATGTATTGTAATTGTGAATATATAAGCAACTCTATGCTACGTTTATACGGATTGATTATTTTGTTCTCCTCTAGCTTTAAAGAGCTGCAAATTCAATCTAGATGCTGGATATGTTTTATTGCAGTACACCTACAACAAAGGTGTCACTGAAGGAAACCAGTGTAAGTAGAAGGCAAATACAAGAGAAGAGAAAGTTATATATATATATATAAAATTAATCACTGAATTTTTTCTTTGCATTTGTGGCAATTAGCACACACATATAAATAGCTGCATTGCGTGTTGCTCTATGGCATTTATGGAAGGAAGAAGATATGAAAGTAACTGTTGTAAATATTGTTAAGATGAAAATGCCACAGATTCATATATGTCTAAATACTTCTGCTACATGATCATTCTATTCTTTTCAAAAGCAAGTGGAAAATAATTCTTTACCATGCAATAACTATTTTTGCCATGTGTTGCGCACATGTATTCTATTTCCAGCACACATTACCACCAAGCACATGAGATCAGATTATTTTTTGTCAGAACGTTTTCTCAGCTAAGGAT
Source organism: Agapornis roseicollis (assembly GCA_002631895.1). NCBI lineage: Eukaryota > Metazoa > Chordata > Aves > Psittaciformes > Psittacidae > Agapornis > Agapornis roseicollis. The sequence continues at coordinate 7,812 of NDXB01011938.1, forward strand.
ATAAATGGCAAAGCAGGCTCAGTTCCCTCACCAATAAAGAAACCAGGTGCCATAGGAACTTAGTACACCAGAGTAAAGGGTTAGTTAGCTAACTCACTTCAGAGAACTGTAAAGAAAACCAGCAGCCTTTCTTCACAAATCAAGGTGTCAAATACCCACAAATGTGAAATGAATATTTCACATGGAGGTGACTATTCAATTTGATTTAATACTTAGGGAAAAAACATGGACCTTGGACACCACAGTGGAAAGACAAATGGTCAGATTTACATAACAGAAGTTAAAAGGAGTTACGTTCATCATCTAAGAACAAATGAACTTAACCAATAATGCCCTGGGTAGCAGAGTCCTAGCCAAAAGTTATCCTTATGAATTCAGTATTAACAGGACGAATTGATAACCTGCAGCTTTCTGTTAAAGTGCTCTTCACTTGGTTTTAGCCACTTTAAAACCATACTGGTTTTAACCATTTTATATGAAGCATAGATAAGTTAGTGTAACTTCTGAAAAAAATGGATCCATATGCATGTCCTGAAATAGTAGCAGAAACTTTAACCAGTATCTGAAACTAAGCTTGCAGGTTTTGAGATGATGTAGGAGATTCTGTGACAGACATGGAATTTACACATAATAAAGATTTGATAGTTTTCTTTTAACCAGGATTCAAAGATGATTAAAATTGTGAGAAAGACATTAACTAAAATAGCAGCGTTCCATCATAATCATGTTCAAATGAGCTTCATATCATGTTGGAGTCAACTCCAACACCCCTACAGACCCTCTTATCATCATCAAAACATGAACAACTTGGTATTACTAAAAGACAGAATTATGTCTAATAAAGTCCTCTGTGTTTAATCTGCAATAAATAAAATTCTATTTTAAAATATGCAAATATGTCTTCAGCATCTAAAATATATTTGTTAGAGAAGTAGAAGCAGCTTGGAAAGGTAGATGAAGTTGCTGAATTGTCTTAATGCAGGCTAGGATACTAACCCATCTTTCAAGAAACCCTAAAAGGAAATAAATGGCTTCACTCTTACATACAGAGAACTTTTTCTCAATCCCAAGACTTGAGATGAAAGACATAAAGCAAAAGCACATTGGTGATGCAGCCCAATAGAAAAAGACAGCCAAACAGCATTCTCCAATTTAGGAATGTATCTCAAACCAGTAACCTAAAACTGAATCCCCTAAGGTGCTGCAATTCCAGACTCCTATAAAAAACTGCTACCATCCTCAGGTTAAGCAGTGAGAACAATCCATATAAGCCACCTCTTAAAGTCTGTATGCACTGGCAATCATTAAGGGCTAGAAGTACAGGAAGAATCTTTTCCCAAAACCTAGGCTTGTACCTGAAGAATGCCAAAGATATTTTTGGATTAAAAATAGCTAAATAACACCTTCCTAAATACTAAGTTTTTAGTTAGAATTCTCCTCTGCAGTCTGAAAATAGGATGGGTAAGAAGAATAACTCTCTAGGGCTGCAACACCTGCTGGAGCAGGCTTAAAATTACTTCAAGTATCTCATTAGCAAAGTTAAAAAGAAATCTGGTAATGTTATAGTAGCACTGGTATTCATTCCCATATAGGACATTTTGGAGCTCTGACAGCTAATTGATTTCATTGCTGTTGTCATACAAAACTGGAGTTTTGCACTGGGTGGGTTTGAGTCTGGGTGGCAGGTAAGCCTGCCACAGTTACCTGCTCACTCCCTACCAGCAGGAAAGAGAAGAGTAACGGAACAGCAAAAGCAATAGAGGTGGGGAAACACCTCATGGTTGAGGAAGTTTAATAAGTACAGGAGAAGAAAGGGATAAAACAAATGATGCAAAAGCAGTGACCCTCCATGAGCAGACCAATGCCTCTCCAGGCTTAAGCAAGAAAAACAACTCCTCAGTTTTACTGCTGAGCCCAATGTTATTTGTTACGGGATATTCCCTTCCTCAATTCATGTCAGCTGTGACAGCTGTGTCCCCCCCAGCTTCTTGCCCACCCTCAGGTGACTCAATGGCAGTGACAAACAGCAGAGACTTTGATGCTGCACAAGCACTGCTCTGGAACAGCTGGTGTTTTACCAACGTTGTTTTGGTCAGCAATCTAAAACACAGCACTATTTGCGATGCTATAAAAACAATTAACTCCATCCCAGCCATGGCCAGTGCAAGTTTTAAGATAAAACTGCTAGTATTGAAAGCCTTTGTTAGCACATAGGTCAATCACAAGTGAAGCAAGTTAAAATACCTATGGAGAGCTACAGGAAACTGATACGTACAAGGACGTCAGAGGACCCACTTGAATTGCCCTGTTACTTCATATTGCCTAAAAATACCAGTGAAGATGGCACAGATATTCCTGTAACTTTACATATTACATCAACAGTTACCTAGCTCTAATTCACTTGCAGGAATCAACACAGCCTATAGCTTGCTCAAAGATGACACATTATGCCAGATTAAGGGGTTTCCTGAACAGGAAAATCTAAAGCATACTTTGATACACACAGAGATACCAGAGCACATCTGGTAATGGTTATGCAAGTTTCCAGTTAAGTCTTTTTTACTACAGTCAAGTTCATCTGCACATCTCTATATTACACATGTAGGAAATTACCAAAATTTCTTCCATGGTGTCATGTACATTGATAGTCATCTAATTACAAGCTTCAATGATACAGGACAATAAAAAAAAACCAAGTTGTAATGCATCTCAGCAAGTAGCTGTACACAAAGTTCAACACAACTCCAAAGAAGTGCCACAAGGACAAATTCCAAAAGTTAAATTCAACAAGCATGTGAAACACAACAATTCATCTACACATGTAACCTAGAAAAGGTGTGTTTATATAAACCTGATGAAAATACTGTAAAACATATTTTTAAAGCAAAATTTAATGCACTGCTGTGGCAGTAGATACATAATATAGCTATTGGAGATCTATTTTCAATCCATACCAGCAGCAATAAGCCGGTTACATCACCAAAGGCATCAGTAGATCAAACCTTACAGAAGCATATTAAAAAAAAATGACAAATACAGACCAAACCTATTTCCGATTAGTCTTTCAATATAAAAAACTTGGATATATTGTATATCCAGAAAGCAGAGCCTCTTTATAGGAGTAACTAAGAAAACAAACTGTCCAACTACCTAAGGACATCCACTGCATAACATAGTTTTCCCAATATAAAATGTTCTGCATCCATCTGGTATCATTTCCATTTTTATTTAGTCTATTCTGGTAAAATCCACTCCAGAAATGACTTTGCTATTTGAAAATTCATTATAGCACTTTAAGTAAGCCCTCCATCTCCATGCACATTTCATTATTCTAGGTACCCAAGAGAGGTGCCTTTCACTGCTTCATAATCATGTTTACAAGACATCACTTTCATTTAAATTCTGGGACACACTTGAAGAAGTGTCCCCGCAGCTTCTGCTTGTGTCAGGTTTGCAAACCAAGTCACTACAGATTCTTACTCAGGAGATTTGTGCATCATTTCCATAACTAACCAAAAGATCTTGGGCATTGTATCAGTTTCAAACATCTCACAGAACTGCAGTTCTCCAGCTGTTAAGGATCCTATTTAGTTTGCTTATTTATGAGCTATACGGTTATATTTATTCTCATTTAAAGAAATGACACTCAGACATTTGCTTATAGAAGTCTTAGCTTTAAAGTTAGGCTCAAACCTCTCTATTTTCCATCAAAAAAAGCAAGCTGCACTTCCATAATTTTGTAATGAACTTGGTGTGTATTAGTTGGAGGAAGGGAACTCAAAATGGTCAAGTTTATCAGAAATCATAGAACGGTTTGGGTTGGAAGTGACCTTAAAGATTACCTGGTCCCAACCCACTTTCCACGAGATCAGGTTGCTCAAAGCCCCAAGCAACCTGGCATTGACACTTCCAGGGATGGGGCATTTGTCTCCCTAGGTTTTCTGTACAGCTACTCAAAAAAGAAGATGCCCTGGAGTACAATTCTGCCTGCCACACACAGAATCCAAACAAATAAATTTATCTTTCCACTATTATATTTATGTTTTTTGACTACTTCTCCAGAACACAACAAAAAAAGTATTTCACACCTAGTATTTCAATTTATTAGTTTTAGGCATGCTAATTTGATCATTATTTTTTTTTCACATTTTAAGATAATTTAAGGGCTTTGGGAAAGTCATCCTTGTTTCCCATTACCCTCCACCAGTTAAACTAAAGAACTGACCAAATGCCACCCTCTCAGAAATACATCTTTTACCTAGAATTTTGTATTTTTAATATTTTTAGGTTGTTTCCAATGAAAAAAAAATTCAAAAAATACCACATCCATTGTGTGCATTTGTTCTAATGGGTTAAAAGCCTCAGCCAATTTATTAAACTATTTAAACAGAGTAATTACTTTTTTTTTTCAGCAATTAAAACTTACAACTTCACTAAGTTCTGCAACAACCAAAGATACACTTTAATTCTGCTCTTGTATTTGCCACCTGAATGACACCAAGAATGGTATAGCCCATTGTGTTGGTTCGTGTTAGAAAGTCGTGCCTTAAGCCACTGTCCACAAAAAAGTTGATTCTACTTAGCAAGAATTACCACGTAACTAGAGGACCAACTCAGACAGATGTGGGGTTTTAGGTAAATCTTACATTGATAACACAAATCTCAAGTCCAAGATGGCTTCCATTCTAATGAGGAAGGAGAAAGAAGAATGCTTATATTATTAAGATAAACAAATCCTTTACTTTTCCATTTTTTAACCAGTGTCACAAGCCACACAAGAGAAGGAATGGTCAGATGTTCTGTTTCATCAGCTTGAAAAGGCAAATCTCAAAATTACACCAATCAGGGAAAATACTGCTAAAAAGATGGCTCTCTAGCTGGCTTTTATAATTTCACTAATGGCCTGATAATTTAATTTGTTACTCATCAGTTTTGTGCTCACAAATCACAGTGAGCTACAGCCTACAGCTCATTCAAGACCAAAAAAGGAAGAAAAATTGCATGGAAGTATCTAGCACAACACAAACATTTACCAGAAACTTTAAGTTTTACGCTGTGGCAATATTAGCTATGAATAAAGTTGCCTCCACTTACACTAAAGCTCATGAAAAACAGGAGAAAAGTACACAGTGGTTGAAAGTACTTTCAATTCAAATAATCTTCAAACAGGGAAGCATGGTCTCTCTTAGACAGAAATATAATGTTTTTATTAATTGCTCCTGGCACTGAAGAAATAACTAAACTAAAGCTATCATTACAGAACTTATAAACTCGACGGAACAGACACACAACATTTCATAGACAACTGCTTAGAGCACACAATATAGGAAAAGGCATCTAAACAGATGTCCTGCACAAGCCTGATGAAAAGAATCTTGCATTTTAAGTAAGGGATGGAAGAAAGAACCAAACAGCTACAGATTTAGTTTCTTCTTTTGAAGGTAATCCACTTTAGAATCTGTAATTAGTACAGTACTAATTACACAGTACTGGTCACTACTCACTCAAAGGGAGAGAAAGGTTTCTGGCTGCTTTTATCTAGCCAATTTTTTAAGCAAGTTCCTCTAAGACTCCATATGACATGTCCAACCACAATTTCATAGCTCCTCAAGAAAATCCATAAGAACTGGATGTGGTGGGTTAACTTTGGCTAGCTGCCAGATGCCCACCACATTGCTCTCTCAGTTCTCCTCAGTAAGATGGGGGATAACATAAAATTAAAAACTTGTAGGTTGAAATAAGCACAGGGAGATTACTCACTAATTACCATGGTGGGTAAAACAGGCTCAACTTTAGAAAGACAGACTTAACTGACTGCCAATTTGAGTTAAGATAGCAAGAAACACACAAAAACAAATCTAAAAACATCTTCCCCTACCCTTCCTTCTTTCCTGGCTCAACTTCACTACTAACTCTTCTACCTCTTTCACCACTGCTGAGCAGTGCCAGGAGGATGGGGAATGGGGGTTGCAGTAAGACTGTAACACTTCCCTGCCACTCCTGCCTCCTCACTTCTTTCCTCAGCTCCAGAACAGGGTCCCTTCCATGGGACAGAGTTCTTCACCAGCTGCTCTAACATGAGTCCCTACCCCAGGGCCACAGCTCCTCACAAAGTGCTTCAGCACAGGCTTCCATGGGGTGCAGTCTTTCAGGACCAAAATCTGCTCCTGCATAGGCTACTCCCTACAGGCCTGTCACAGCTCTTGCCAAGAACCTGCTCCTGAGAGAGCTCTTCATGGGTTGAAGCTTACTTGAGGGCATGTTCCCTTGCTCCAGCATGGGGTTCTCCACAGGCTGCAGGAGAAGATCTGCTCCACCATGGATGACCACAGGCTACAGGGGAACAGTCTGCCTCACCATGGGCTGCACCATGGACTGCTGGAGAATGATTTCAACATGTTCTTTGCTCTAGCACTTGAAGCACCTCCTCTCCTTCTTTCTTCCTGACTTTGGTGTCTGTAGTGTTGTTTCTCTCACATTTTTTTCACTCCTCTCTCTCTCATGCAGATGCTATACAGGGTTTTTACTACTTCTTAAATATGTTAATGCAGAGGTGCTATCAGCACCACTGAGAGGCTCAGCTTTGGGAAACCATGGGTGCATTCTGGAGCTGGCTGGATCATGGTGTCCAATACTGGGACATCTCCTGGTCTCTTCTCACAGAGGCTATCCCCTGCCACAAAAACCTTGCCATGTAAACCCAATATAGTGGTTTAAAAATTCTATTCCCAACTACAGAGTAACTTTAAGAAAACTGAATACATACATACATTAAAAAAACCCAACTTCCCTATACAAGTCATTGTAATTACCAAAGAGAAGGCAGACAAGTGATTCTTAGCTGAAAGTTCCATTGCTGATGAGAGATGATTTAAAAACTGCACTACCCTGACAGTTTCACCCAACTTCCCACCCCTACCCATGTGCCTGTCTTCTCAACAAGAATGGATCACTCCTTTGGAGATAAAGAAAACAAACATAGCTAAATTCTCACATTCTTTCTGAGAAACTTCCTGGATATCTCCCATTTGTATTTCTTCTGCAACTAGAAGACATACATATATTTATTTATTTTTACTGCATCAACTAGTCATGCACCTATCTACTGTGCCACCACGTTCTGCTCTAACTTCAAGCAATTTTTTTTTTTTGTCATCTTCCAGTACCTTGAAGTACAAGGTTATGGTAAACTTGGGCAGGATAACATACATGAAACAGCACACTGGGCTCATATGAACTACATCCCAATACTAGAATCATGTAAGTGATCAATTAGGAACACAGCAGCTCTACCACATGTAAGGCCAAGAACAAACTTTCATTTCAGATGGGCTTTTCTAGCATTCAAAAATTCACAGTCCTTCCAATTTCTTCTGAAGTTCAGCATTCCTCCTCAAGGTAAAAGGCAGAGGAACACTTGGAATTATCTGAGGTACTTCCAAAAGAAAGACATTTAAACCAGTTTTCATTATTGGCATTTTTTTCTGCAATGACTACGAGATCAAACCACAACCCTAACTGCATTCTTCATTGGCTCAGGTGCCCAAAAACAAACCATGGCGGCTATTAGTTCTTTCAGAAAAACAACATTAGAAACAAAATTAGTAAGTATAATTAAGCAATGTTGGACAAATGGAAGCTGTAGACTCCAAACTGAACAGATTACTGTGCACACACACCCTAAAGACAACTGTCACGTGGCTGACCAACCTGCCATATTTCACATAACTCATACTGTTCTAGGGGGAATACAACTGTCATTGAGCTTAGCAGCTTACCATCAGCTAGCATCAGTGTGAATCTGAACCTTGACTGAAGTCTCGAATAAAAAAAGAGGAAAGAACCTAGGTACTGTCTACTGCTAAAATCATTTCTTTGGGGGAATGAAATGTATGTATAGCAACAAAAATATCTGGAAGACACCAGAATATTTTCATGCGTGCTCTAAACACTGGGAAGGGAACAGTGGAGTAATATATTAACTCTCTTCTCAGGTCCTGTGCAGGAGCTGGAATCTGGAGGACCAAAATATGCTATGGAGAAATATACCCTCTCTCCTTGCTTGCTTAACAGAGACTGGATACAAAACAAAACTACACCCACAGTAATACTTCCCTACTACTCTTGATAGTTCTACAAAAATAAGAGTAGGTCCAGTATTCAAGAGCTATTATGAAACTCCTCTCCTCCTCCATATGAAAACCTCATGAGTGAAGTTGAAGAAGCCTTCAAGGCTCTGCTGTAGCAGGCCTGTCTCCTTCATAAACTTCTGCCAGAAAAACTACACCAGTTGGAAACGGCAGCTGGGACCCACACACCATACAGCCAGTTCAGCTGTACTGGAAACAAAATTCTGATTTAGACAAATTATGCCAACAGGAAAAGCATTTGTGTTGGCTTTACTCACATCACAGACCCAAAGGGTGAATTTTTGCTGGTGGAAAGATTACTTTTGTTTTTCCAAGAGGGAGCTTTATTGGCCAAGCTGCAGTGACTTTTAGGTCAAAGAGGTTTGAAAAGTTCCAACACCCAAATTTTTCAAATTGTCTTGAAAGCTGATTACAACAAAATGTAAGTTAATTATCCATATTCTGATACATTTCAAAGATGTCTGAAATAAGAACTCCAAAGAACAACATTTTTTTAAAAATCTGTCAGCTAAAAATTGTCCCAAAGCTATCTCTCTTTTTGTGCACACATATACAAAGAAAATAACTCATCAATCTCACAACCTCTATTTCAGTTATTGCAGTTCACTTTGGAAAAGTAATAATGAAGTGACTGTTCTTAACAATTATACTCTAAACACTGGCACCAAAATATCTCAAGAAGTAGGAGGCTCTTGCCCCTAAAAGCTCTCCTTTTAAATCTCTTCCATGCAAAAAGAAATCCAGAAGTGATCTGTTCCTCCACGGAATTACGGTATTTCATTCTCCTCCCATCAGAGATGGCACAATTTGTCTGAGTATCAACAGAGAGCAGATGGATGCACGGAGACTCACAACTCACCTAAGGACTTTTGGGAAAGAAACTACCTATGATTGGACAGGGACAGCCAAAGTTAAGCAACTGTGCTGGCTGCCCAGCCACTAAGGAAGAAAAATAAAACAGTAACTACTCTAAACTGTATACAGTAGCATGTGGTTTTATTTATTACTATGAGCTAATAGACCAGTGGACTATGAGCCAATAAGATACTGCCTGAAACAAACACATGAGGAATATCTTTTTTAAAACGCATACCACTGCCTTCTTGACAGGACATGCAAAGGGGGCTGGAGGAACATGACAGTCCTATGGGAAACAGTAGTACAAGGAACAGCAGGTGAAAAGGAGGAACGAAAAGAATAAAAAAGGAGTCTGTTTCTTTAATTACTCTAACCACCAACAAATAAAACTGTTTAAAAGGAAAAGAGTATCACCTGATCCCATAGTTTGTAATTGCAAAATTGATCATTATCTCATGTGACCAAACACAGAAACAAAAGGAGTAGGAGAAGACCTGGAATCATGCAGCAGGCTTCAGTTTGCCAAAACATTTTCAAATGCAAAATTCAACAATAACTAGAATTTGTATAATTATTATTTTGCCTTCTATTCAAAGGCTTAGGAAACTGAACAACAAAAGCTTTAAGCTGCAATATTAGGTCGTTCAACTCTTTGGACTACAAACATTACTGAACACCATCTAAAAACCGAAAAGTTGGTCTTGGACAATATATTTTACTTGTACCTTCTTTCAGACCTCATGTAGTTAAAAACAGAAGCTGTAAGAATGCCTCCAGAACACACTGCCACTCCAACACAAGGTTTTGCAATAACCATGGACGGTCCTTCTTCCCTTCCTCACAGCACCGTATCTCCCAACAGCACTATGCACACACACTTCCAACTGTTTGGGTTTTTTTAAGGTGAAAAATCCTCAGAATCAACACACAAAGCTACGTGAGCAATATTGCTATTATACATATGTTAAAATTACATTAATAATTAAAAATGAAGCTATTCAAACTGCCTATGTCCATGTAACTTAGACCTTTGTGTTGACCCAGCACAGCTCTGAACTACTTGATCACAGATTTTTTACCTATGGACACCTGCCTCATCCCATGAAGAGACTGTACCTCCCTCAAGGATTGAACAATGACAGGAAATAGAGTCTTGTACAGACTCACCTGCCTTTGCTGCAGAACTGGGCAGGTGCACAGCATAGACTTACGCAGGCCAGGACTGAGTGCATATGTTCACTCCGGAAATGCCAGTATTCTATTTATCTGGCTTTAGACAGAGAAAGAAAGGGGCTAAAAAGTGACCTAGAGCCAGAGCACTTCTCATGGAAGCAGAAGGTGGCCTCATAGACATCATGTATTCTTAACCCCAGCCAAGCTTTTCTTTGACTTGTGGGTGTCCCTTTTGATCAGCACTAGAGCATTCATGAAGAACTTTCTGCATCCATGGATGCACAGAGCATAAGAAAGAACCAAGACAACAGTAGTAAAAACATTCAAAGCAAATCTTTATGAGGAAATGAAATTATATGACTGCTGGCACATCTCTGTGTTCTTTTATACAATTCATGGGGTTTTTTTTTCCATCCGTTTCACATGTGAAAATTCCATCATTTGGAAACATGCTCAAATCCACAACACTCATCAACAGTCTAAATCTTTTAATCAACCACACTGTCATTTTGTGAAAAACAGTTGGATGTCATGTTTGGTGAACTAGCCCTTAGAAGGAAACAAGACACTTGGCTTGTGGCTTTCACAGATTTTTTTGATAGCTGAGGAATGGCAGGATTTAAGGATCTTGGATTTCATTCCTCACATAAAAGGGAATTACATTCTAGGACAAAGTTTCTCAATCTGCAGTCTGTAAAACATCAGACGGTGGTCCAAAAAATTATCATAAAAACGTATTTTTGAAACCCATCCATTCCCACACATGCAAGCAAGAAAACACAATTGAGGAAATACAAAAAATAAAACAAACATTCAAAGTCTATCCTAACTGAACTGCACTTGAACACATTAGAAAATGTGACATTTCACAAGATGATACTTGCATTATTTTAAGGAAATTAAGTACTCTTGAAACAACACATTGTCCTGCAATATTGCAGTTTGAAAATGCTTTCTTCTATCAAATTTCCTAAGTACTCTCCAGAAAACGCTTTGTTATCTCCAGTGTTTCTCCCTCCATCCTACTTCCGTAAGCCATTACCTATTTTCTTCATGTCCCACTGTGCTTTCTCTAACTTCAGTCCTCTTTACAGACACTCTTACAGTCATCTATAGAAGCAACTCACCCAGCCACTAAGCTCTTTCTCCCTATTTTCATTGACAAACTCTGTCTCAAGTCTTCTGGTTCACCCTGAGTTTCTGTTATCACTGTTGTAACATCCTTTACTTCACTGGTTCAGCTACAGGAGTTTCCTTTCTTAGGACCCCCCTTTTTCAGATAACTTGTTGGGTTTTTTTAACCACAGACACCTGGTCCACACCCTATCTCTATTCCGTGGTTTAAAATCTGGCTTTGCTATCCAGACCTAGTCCTTCACACTAGGCATAAACATCCACACATAAACATCCTTGCATCTTGTCTACAGTCAGCTGAGTCAGCTATCATTCTCTAAATTGCTTTTTTTTTTTTTTTTTTTCCAAACAGGCAACAATGCCTACATTAAATCTCAATACCAAAACAGCTCTGCAAAGTCAGCCAACAAAGAATGCTGGAGAAGAACACTATTAATAGCACAACTGAGATCCTCTCCCTCAAAATCAGGATTTCTGCTCTCATATTTTCCCTATAATTCTATGATAAAATCTATGACTGTTAAATAAAAAAGTTACCTAAAAAAATACACAGTTGACAACAAATCTCAGCTAATGACCACCTTTTCATATGAAGGACGTAAAATGTAACTTAAAACCTCAATTGTATGTGTTGCTCTGATGCTCCATTTTTCATCAGTTTAAAAAAAACAGCTTTTAAACATTTTTCCCTGAGATGATTATTATTAAGAATTAACCTTTAAAAATTGTTTCTTTAAAACAAGATACAACCTTTAAACTAAATATACTGAGTAATACAATATATTTAATACAAGCATATTTAACTTACTTATAGACATTACTAAATACCGAATTCATACTTCCTTTTTTTCAAGACAATGCTTCTCACAAGTCTTAGAAGTTATAAACTGTATCTGGATGGAAAATACAATTAAAAGCAACAAAAATATTTAAAATTCAACTAAAAGTACTTAGGTATGTTACATATGTAAAAATTGCAAAAAACTATTTTGCATTTAAATCTGAATTAACTACATTATGTGTGGCTAACAAGTTTAATGGTTTCATAAGTTAAAAGAAAGATTTTAGAACTGATTTCTTCTTTCCTGACAGTTCTATTTGCACATTAGTAAGGGGAAACTGACTTGTTTTCAGTTTCAAGCAGATTTAAATTAAGTTTGAGCAAAGTAAGAACGAGATGGGACATCTAAAACTGGGGAAACTATTCATTTGATATCCACAAAAGACAGTTGCCTCAATTGGTTTTGACATGTTGACAAATCCTTTTGTTTTCCTGAGTGCTTGGCAAGACATATGTTGGGTTTTTTGTTTTGGGGTTTTTTTAACTGTATTTTTAAAATTCATGCAGCATGAAGTGAGAGATATTTTCCTAATACATTTTAAGTATTTTTTTCAATTAAAAGTTAATTCTATTGTGCTTAAAACACAGTTTTGATACAGCTTCCTACACAGGCCTCCAGCATTATTTGGTCCTCATTCTGAAGTACATGCAAGACTTTCTAGGAGCTCAATCAAATAACTTTTCAGCACCATGAATAATCTGTTACATATTTTTAAATACTTTATGACACAGAAAGAATAAAACCAGTATTTGGTTCTTGTTAGTAACTGAGGAAAATCATGCAAAATATTTTGTTTGCTACTGAGATGAATATACACAAAAGACGTGTTTCCTTGGAATCTGGGCTTTTTTTTTTTGTGCAATATGAGATACCGATTTTCAGCTTCTCAGGAAAATGAAGTTTGCATACCAGCACAGAATATCCCTGGGACTTCACTCCGGAATATAACAGTTCGTACTTTCTTATCAGATTTCAAAGCATCCACAGCTTTTGACATCTACAGAGAAAACGAGGAAGGGGAATAACCAAACACTTTTTAAAATGCTTAATACCAATACTTCACCTTTATACTAAAAGCTATTATTTTAACTTACCATTTTTAAAAGATTTTTGCTAAGTGCATTCTTGGCATGAGATCTATTTAATCCAAGCACCACAATTCCTGGAGGGGAAGAAAAATAGTATCATTGTTACAGTATAGTAAAATATATATTATCTATGTAAATTATTATTTTGAAATTATAGAAAAAAATCAAGGATTGCAAAAAATGCTAGTGTAATCACTTAAATACTGAGTTCTCAAAAGAAAATAAATTGACTTACACTTTCCAATGTTAAAAAGTTCAGTGTTTAAAAGAAATGATATTTATTGTAAGAATGAAAGTATGGCCCTAATACCTTCACATGGAAACAGGGCTTACAAAGGCTGAATGTATAATTACACAATTGCATGCACAAATTTCATGTTAGTGTGCAAAATGTTGATATACAATCCAGAAAGACACAACTGTAAAGCACTACATTTCTTTTTTAGACAGCTTGCCTTCAGAGAATTCTGAAAGTAAGAAGTGTTACCACACCTAAGACTAGCAGGTCTCATATAGCTTAGAGGAAGTCACAAATAGAAAGAATGCTACCAATGGGAAACCTGACCTTTTGTTTAAAAGGAAAAATATATGTAATAATTCTCTCCCATCACACAAAAACTGCACTCAATGTTTGCTATACAGCTCCAATCACACATTCACAGCTTCGTTATCCCACTTAGAGATCACTTGTCTCACTGACTGCTTACATGTGCACTAGTATGAATGTTGCAGCAGAAACACCATTTGTTTGTCTTTATTTCACCCTCATCTTAACAGGCATGATTATCAAACAATAAAATTCTGAGAAGCTTATCTGGTAAGTTTACCAATCCTATAGCAACCTTTTAGACAATTACTTCCTCAACACACTACAATTCTCTGAATTCTAAACACCAGCATACAGTCCTACTAAATAGATGCAGCTCAGGTAAGGTCTTATCAAACACGACTTTTTTTTTACTTGAAGAATGCAGGGATAAGGGAAGAAAGGCAAAAGACTAAAACAGGGATGACGAACGAAAGACAAAAAGGGGACTCTCTACATCAAACAAAAATACCCACGGTATTGCCATCAATCTACAAGATACATATATATTAAAAAAAAAAAACAAAAACCACTAAATTCCAGAAACTCAGTATTTATCCAGGTATTTGCTACTTAAATTCCCCAAAACATCCTCACTTCATAGGGTAGGCTAAATTTGGGATTTGCATATATGCAGTTCATACTGAAAGGTTCTTGTACTTTTAAGAGCGATAGCAAAAATACATGATGCTATCATTATTTAAAACTGCTGATAGAGAACATCATATTTCTCTCTATATTGTACAAAACAGGGTAGAGCAATTTAAGTGAAGTGATTAGGGAATGGCTTAAATACAGCTGATATCAGCACACAGGAAATCTTATTGTAAGTTATGATTTTTATCTGGTTTATCTTGCACCTCTTAGTTTTTAAAAAACACTCATTTTCAATAATGTTTGGTGGGAACACATTCAACCTGTATTTACAAAGAAATTCCTGTCTTTACACTCATTAGTAATTTTGTGAGTTAGAAAGATTCACTAAATCTGTATAGAAAGTACTTATGGTAATACATTTATTTGTATTAAGTATACTCACACAAATGATCTATCCAAATGTACCTTTTCATAACTAAAAAAAAAAAAAAAACCTAAATTAAAATACGCACTGAAAAACAGAGGAAGAATCAAAGAGAGCTAAGCTATTTTTAAGCTTGTCTCAAGTACTGAGATAAACCAAGGTAGACAAGTTGACTTAGATGCTTATTATTATAGAACAGGTTTTTTTAAGCAAAACAAGCACCTATAGTGAGTGTATCGTGTACATTTCTGGTAGTTTCCACGGATCACCTTATCAATGAATATTTGAGTGCAAAATCATACAGATGTATACTAGGCAGTATTTTTTTGAAAAAGGCCAAAACACTTTCCAAATTCCCATATCTGCGCCTTTTTATCTCTGAACACCAATTAAAAATCTTTCCTGCATTTCTTAAACTAGTCTATCTCATCTGCTTACCCCTGCTTTATTTAAAGAGAATAAAAGAAGGGAAAGCTTATGCAATTTATCAGCTAGTGATCAGTTTCCAACCTCTGAACAAACAACTTCAACTGAGACTGTATTTGTTCTGCCTATTCTATGTATGTTAAAATTGTAATTGAGGATGACAAAAAGCTGTCTTAAATCTTCTAACTCAACTAAAACCAGCTGGAAAATACAAGCACAAAGTGTCATTCTAGTGCAAAATCTGAATTTTAAAAATATTTGTATTGCATTCCAGCAAATGACACTACAATACTTAGGTCAAGACTGCAGAGATATTTCTCCTGATTCCATCTGTAACTTGAAGTGCAAAAGCCTTAAGTTCATTAAAATTTGTAATGGGATCAGTAATGCAACTTGGCTAAAAGTTCTCAAATGCCAACAGCTGTAGTATATTTCAGCCCTAGAATGCGAAAGTAAAAGCTTTTTCTTTAACTGAAAAATACTAATGCACTGACATTCACCTACACTCACAGAAAACTGATACAAAAAGCTACACAAGTTGCAACGTGCTATTCAGAATACACCCGCAGTTTACAACTTTCTTTAAAACTCTCACATCTTTTGTATTCTAGTTTCATTCAAATTTGGAAGCTGGAGAGTGTTGAGTTAAAATCTTAGTAACTACCCCTTTCAAATATAGTCTCATTTCAGTATATGTTCACAAGTTCCTAAAAATGTGGTATAAAAATCAGGTGAAAGTGTTATGAAGCAGGACAATTTGGTACTTTGCCTGCAGGGAAGGATTTGTCTAAAGCTACAAGATACATGCTTCTGTGCAAGGCAGCTACATTCAGTTTTCCTGCCTCCCAGTATCCTCAGCTGTAAAAGCCCCTGGACAACACAACTCCAAGTAGCACAGAAACACTAGGTACAGACAACAGCACACCCACAGCATAAACAAGAATGTGTGAGCTGTAAAAGGTAGTCCCAGAGACTAGATCTGTTGCTGTGTGTGGTCGAGTATATAATGGACGAGTATGGATGAGGAAACAGCACCAGAGCCTCACCTGAGAAGGTCTAGAAAATGAACTGGTGGAAAAAGGAATGGTAGGTTAGAGGAGAGTAAAGAAGAACACAGGAAATGATATGGAGTTAATGCCCTAATGCAGCAGGGTTATTACAGGCTGTAAGCAGACAAAGACAGACAAACTCGTCACACAATGCAAGGTGGAGGGTGAGCAGTACCAGTGTGGAGAGGAAGCAGAGACATGTTTCCTTCACAGAAACATGGCCTGCTATTTGTGCTACTGAAGGAGACATAGGAATCTTATGCCTCCTCCAGGCTTAATTCTAAGGTTCTTGTTTTTATCCCTTATTAATAAACTATTTTTTTCCATGTTCTTCTGAAAGGCAAAGCCAAAGAAAATCCCTTCTCCTAAAAAGAATTAATGAATTAAAAATAGATTGATTAAATTGCTCTTTATGATAGCCACAACTGATTCAACACTCCAAAAGTTATCTCCATGTTTCAGAGCATTTTCAGTGCCACAGTTAACAAAGATGTATATTGTGAAAAGGAAAGGAAAAATAACTTCACAAAGATTTTTTCAATGGAAAAAAATAAAAACAGGCAAGTTACTGAAATACAAAACTTTAGCTACCTCTCTATTGTTTCTTCAAAGCCTCCTTTAATTCTCTGCCCAACTGATCTGACAGTATCTGCCTCAAAAACGCTCAGCAATGAACCTAGGATAAATACACACAACATAACACCTTCATAAACATTATAAAAGCAATGATTCCCTGCTGATCTAACAGCTGGAACATAGTGCCTAATTCTATTGGGTTTTGTGTAACTATAGAAATAAAAATCACCACCTTGGGTAGTACTCAAGTATTTTCTATCACTTATTGGAAAAGCATAAAACAAACAAAAAACACAAAATAAAAGAAACCACTCTAACATTTCACAAACTCTTCTTTGTTCCTACCCTGCCTCTTCCTCAATCTAAAATAACCTTTAAAAAAAACCAAAATTAATGTTTAAAACTAATTCTAAGTTCCACAGCTGGTTGAGGAAACAGGGCTAAAAAAGTATGCTTTAGAGGAACTGGAAACAACTGGGAACAGAGCAATCACTAAGACAGAAGTGGATTTCAGAATCAGACTATATCACAGAATCACAGAATGGTTAGGGTTGGAAAGAATCATCTAGTTCCAGCCCCCTACCATGGGTAGGGACACCTCACACTAGACCAGCTCACCCAAGACTCTAACCTGGCCTTGAACACTTCCATGGATGGCGCATTTACCACTTCTTTGGGCAACCTGTTCCAGTGCCTCACCACCCTCACAGTAAATAACTTCCTCCTTATATTTAACCTGAACTTCCCCCGTTTAAGTTTAAATCCATTACCTCTTGTCCTATTGCTACAGTTCCTAATGAAGAGTCCCTCCCCATCATCCCTATAGGCCCCCTTCAGATACTGGAAGGCTGCTATGAGGTCTCCACACAGCCTTCTCTTCTCCAGGCTGAACAGCCCCAGCTTTCTCAGCCTGTCTTCATACAGGAGATACTTCAGTCCCCTGATCATCCTTGTGGCCCTCCTCTGGACTTGTTCCAACAGCTCCATGTCTTTTTTATGTTGAGGACACCAGAACTGTACACAATACTCCAGGTGAGGTTCCACAAGAACAGAGTAGATGGGCAGGATCACCTCATGCTTCTTTTGGTATCAACAGCTTNCCTGTCTTCAGAGATACTTCAGTCCCCTGATCATCCTTGTGGCCCTCCTCTGGACTTGTTCCAACAGCTCCATGTCTTTTTTATGTTGAGGACACCAGAACTGTACACAATACTCCAGGTGAGGTTCCACAAGAACAGAGTAGATGGGCAGGATCACCTCATGCTTCTTTTGGTATCAACAGCTTTACTGACCCTTAACAGTGACAGAAAAACCTCTGCTTGGATGAAAGCAGAACCTCAGTTCTCCTCTGAAAAAGAACCGTGCCAAAATTCAAAGTTACCTCTCTGCATATGTACATAAAACTATATATGTGCATACTCAACTCACAGGTGCTTGCCTGAATTTGCATCAAGTACAAAATAACTGACCTAACATGCTGAAAGACACAAACTGAATTGCACATCTCAATATATGGTTACTTCGAGACACAGTAGTTACACAAAGACAATCTGCTGCAGCTGAAGAGAGCTTTACATTGTGGCCCTCTCCTTAAAAGTATATCCAGCATGATGGCTCTAAAAATATAGTCCTCAGGAAGGGAGCTTGCACTTACTGTTCTCCCACCAGTCCTAGCCCTGCTGCACCCAAATCCCTGCCTATGGCAGGGGGCTTGGGACTAGATGATTGTAAGGTCCTTTACAGCCCTAACTATTCTATAATTCTAGGATTCTAAATGAGAAGGAAGTGACAAACACCAAGGGAGATAAAACACATCCAAAGGAAGAACACCTCTAAAATGTGCTCAGCACCAAACCAGAAGAGGAAGCACAAAGTGTCCATGTCGTGTTACACTGGCTCCAGATCATTCTGGAGCATGGATTCACTTTAACGCCAGTTTAATACCAGATGTATTAAAACAAGACTGTTGATATAGCTAAGCAGAACAAGGTCAGCAGCAGTTGGCAGCACTATGAGGAGAGTAAGATGGCTACTAGGAAAGCAGCATGAGATGAGCAAGACTGATGAAGCCACATGCTCCGGAACAGAAAAGGTTGAAGCAACTTCTGTGCCGTTGTCTGCCCTGCACACAAGCATAAAAGAGGTATGGTAAGCAGCACGACTCTAGCAGTTTGCTGCTAAACTTCGTTTTCTCCCATTGAAGTGGCCAACACGTCCGCTTATAAAGAGGTGAACACAGACTACGTACAGCACAGCACAGCACACTGAAAAGGAAAAACCAGGAGACCCCAAGCTGACCCAGCTCTGCAGCTGCCACACCGGCCACAACCTGCACCCCGCTACGAAGCCACCGGCCAGGGTGAGGAGGAGGAGCCGCCGCTCCCTTCCCGCCCCCGGCCGCCAGTGGCTCCTTCGGGACCTGCTCCGCCCTGCCCCACCTTAGGCGGCCGTCCCACAGTGCCTCGGCGGTGCGCAGGGGTCACCCCAGAGCAGGGGCAGCGGGTGAGGGGTAGCCGCGCCGCTGCCGCCTTCCGCTCGTTACCTTTGTGCTCGTCATCCAGGTAGCGTATCCGCAGCTCCTCCTCTTCCTTCGCCTCGGAGCCGTAGCTCTTCCTGGCAGAGGGGACGGGGACAGTGGCAGCGGCGCCTCCCCCCACCGGCGCCCGTTGACTGGGTCGGCGGAAGGAGGAGGTCGCGGCGGCCGCGGCTGCCAGCCTGACTCGGCCTTGCAGTAGGCCCAGGCCGCGCAGCGCCGCCGCCATGCTGCCGCCTGAGCCGCCTCAGCCTCTCGCGACCGCCGGCCCCGGTCCCGCCACCCACGTGACCGTGGGCTCCCTCCTTCCTTCCCCCTCCCGCCGCCGCCGCCGCCGCCGAGGCGCGAGGCCCCTGCGCTTTGCCCGGCGGGCTCCGGGGCGCCGCTGGCTGCAGGGAGGAAAGCGGGGGGCGACGGGACGGGACAGGGCGGCGCTGAGCGGCGCGGCGCGGCGCAGGGCTTGTGCCTGAGCTGACGGTGCTCCCAGCCGTAGGTGGCGAGGGAAGGCTCGTTAGCCGGGAGAGATCCGGGATGTTGCACCGTGAAGTACACTCCTGGCACATGTAAAAGTCTCACACCGGGAAAACCAGCTGTTCAGTTTTACTGGGAGTCCTTGGTAGTGTTGGAACATACCTGTTTGTGATGAACCTACCTAGACCCCATCTCGTGGGTGTGACACCAGAGTGAATGTGCACGGGCTCCTCCACGCTCTCTTCTAACTACTGCAGCCATGGAGAGGCCTGGCAGTGGCGTCGGCACTGACCACATCAGTGATAGTCAATAGCATAACCATGGTACAAGTTACAGGCTGGGGTCAAAACCACAACAGCAGGTGCGTCTGGTTCTGCATGCTGAGATAAAAGGTTTCTCTGGCTTGGTTTCCCTGCATTGCTCTATGCCCACCCTCCTCTTTCTAGGCACTTGCTTTACAAGTAAGTCTGTCTCTTTGCAAAAGATGCGGCTTGGTATTCAGAACTGAGTCTAGTTGTTTTAGAAACCCCACCACGGGGTCTACTTGCCATCCATGCACACTGACAGGCATACCGACATGAAGTGAGTCAAAGGATGTAAGTGGTTATGGCACACATAGGAGATAGGTGCCATCTTTAATTGGAAATGCAAATGTTACCACTATGACCTGTTTCGATAGGACAGCAGAATTTCACCTATCCATATGTCAATACCACATGATTTACATGGACCAGAGTATATATGTATTAAATGAGTTCACTTGACTTCTTATGCTGGACTTGAGAAAGGTTTTCATAGCTGTGATTAGTCTGGGACAGTAATGAGACTTAAAAAGCTGTGAAGTTTGTCATCTTCAGGTTATTTAACCTGGAAAAATTGGGGTTTGAGAATTGAAAACATGCCAGTGAGCCACATCCTGTCATTTTCAAAACTCAGTGTTACTTAATGAGGGGAACAGAACTGTTCCACTTCTGAGGAGAGGGTCAGATGCAGCCATTTTGGTTGTTTGCGAATGCATTCCTCTCCTTCATGCAGTTGCTCAGCAGCTCTTCCACTGCTTTTCTTCTGGAGAAATGAAAGCCTAAAAATAATGACCTCTTTGTTCTTCTAGAGCACCATGAAGGACAAATGTAGGGGAAAAAACAGGCAGACTATCACCTTGCATTTATTATGTTTTACTATTTAAACAGGACTATAACTTGTGATTAACAGCCTGTGCGAATACAGCCTGCAGTATGCTGAATTCTTTGCCAGCAGAAAGGAATAAAGAATGCCTGACCTGGAAATTTTCTTCACAGTCAAAGAACATTTTATTTTATAAGAACAAATTTTGAAATACCACACCCAATTATGTCAACAGAAACAGAGACAGCACCATTCTAAAAGACACAGAATAAGGTAAAAAGACATTAAGAGCAGAACTAGATAGACTACAGTACCATAATGTTGCCTTGAAACTGAGAGCGGATGTGGTGTCATTTGCAGTGGCTCCCAGACTCAAGAACTAGTGGATGCTTTCCTGAGCAGAGTTCAGTATATGGAATCAAGCCCAGCAGAATAGCCTTGCCTGTTGTAACAGCACCCGCAGTCATGGTTAAAGCTGAAAGAATTTTAGAAGTACAATTTTCTTGTACACCGTCACTGTTCGGTTTTATTTTCTGAGTGTAAGAAGTGAAAATTGATTTCTGTTCACTTTTGCTGCAGTTTCACGCTTCTACATTGCTAAGGCATGTTTACAGCTATACAAAAAGTTTCCATTTCCAATTACCTCTTCAGTGTTTTCTGAAAACAGAATAGTTGTGAAGAGTGGTAATAAAACTATAATTGTAAAATAACAAAATTAAAACTCCTAAAGATTTTTTGCATGCATGTTTTTACAACTGAAATTTCAAATTTTGGCAACAAGAGGAAGATGCCAGCTACAGTGGGTCATTCTGTTCCTTGAACTGTATCTCTCTGTATGTTTAAAACTGCACGATACTTGTCTTAAGTGTGTTTTGTTCTGGTGATTTAATACTACAGTGCATTTTGTAATACTGTGTAGTTAGTTCCTGTCATTGAACTGACATACAGGCATGAATCCAGACTTTTTGGATGCAAGTAAAGTTTTCCATAATCTCTTGCTGGTTTTTTTTTTCACTGAAGTTTAGTTCTAGCAGCACACCTATAACGTCAAAGTAGTACATGGAAAGCACATTTAGTTACAGAGGGAAAGTCCATTGACATTCAAACTATTAATTACACATATATACTAATAAGAAAAAAAAAAAAAAAAAAAAAAAAAAAAAAGGAGG
>NDXB01011938.1:30139-46616 GCA_002631895.1 Agapornis roseicollis
ACTAATAAGAAAAAAAAAAAAAACAAACAAGAAATGGAGCAACTGGAACAGAGCTGTTAAGCAACAACCTAATAGCATATGACATTGCTTGGTAACCTGATTCCTGCTGCACGCGGAAATCCAAATATTGATACTTGGTGAGGAGTAAAATAAATTGATTTAGCACAACTGTATAAATCTTGACTCAGCCTCCCTTATGCCTAGATAAGCAGTGTGAGCATGAATGAAAATAGAGCCAGTGTAGATGAAGAACAGCTCAGCGGTTCTCTGCACTCAGCTCTAACTTTTAATGTGGTCCATCAATCATAATCTAATCCAAGGGAAAAAACTTGAAGGTCCTTCACCTTAATTAATTTAACTTTTGAAATTACCCTGAAAAACACATTTGCATCAAGTTGCAGGTTCTCACTGAGACTGAGAAGGGAAAAGTGCAGCCCCTTTTTTAGCTTTGCTCACAGTTTTTGTTCGAAAATGCAACCTGAAGGGAGGGGAATTTGGGTGGGGAAATGGTGTCTCTTTTCTGCTTTTGATACAGTACTCTTGCAACTTAGGCAACACAGCTTGTATGTGCAGAAATCAGAGGACAGCCTACATGGTTAATGAGGAGAAGTTTATTATTCAACATGCTTCAGTGCTGGGCACCTGCCATGATTCACTTTCAGGGTTACAATCTCACTCCTTGAGTATAATGGATGAGTGTGGCCTCTAAGATCTAAATTAGGTACCTAAAACTAGGGAGGGTGAAAGTACTTGTAGATGTTCAGGCATCTAGTATTACTAGAAGTACTAACAGACATTTGAAATGACACAGAAGAATAACTTATACTAATTTGCTGCTTTACAGGTGACGAAATGTACAGACTGTATGTACAATGCAGCAGGAGTAAGGATGGAAAGGAATCTCAGCTGGTTCTAAGTGGCTTTGATTTTATTACATTGTGCATATAGATGAGGTGCAATGAATAGTTTCATTTTTCCTGGATGAGCACATCAGTGGCAGCATTTAACCAAAGTGAAAAGGGAACACGTGCTAGGGAAAAATGAAGCACGCAATTTTGGCTTTTCAGGCTGAATCACTTGTCTCTGTAAAGTGACTGTTGATATTTGAGAACAAGATCCATTTAGCTACCTGCTCTCTAAGTTGGTTTATAAAGGTGGTTTCAGTTTCACACCACCCACCAGGAGCTTTTGTCTGTTCTAATTTTCACATCTTTCCTTTTTATTAATGACAGTTTTTTCTGAGTATTTTGTTATCCAGTTAGCACACCTGCATTTCCAATCTTGATTTTTAACTTTTTTTAAAGCCTTTTTCATCTTCTTTAAACACTGATACTGTGAAGTCCGTTGTTGTTACGTATTATTAAGCATGTAGCACACACAGGATGTTCCCCTTTCTGGCACCACCCTATTCACTATGTTTTGCAGGCAGCTGTTTCCTTAGATTGTCTGTTTTCTTTCTGCTCAGTGCAGTGTTGAGATTATATTGCTAAACTGTATGATGGGTTTACAGATTACGTTTTCTTTTCAGAAATTATGCTTACTAAGCACAGACTAATTGGGTATGCTTACAGGTTTGCTTACATGGCACTTATTACCTTGTTGCAACATATGTAGATGAAAATGTACCTGTGCATCACTCATGCCTTGGAGTAAAGGACAGATTTTGTCTTTGCATTCATGTCAACACCATTTATTTGTGCATATGATCTTGCATCTTGAAAATGGAGACAACTGCATTGGATTGATGTAGTTCATCCTGGCATATGTAAGCCAACTACACAAGGGGCTTTTTACTTGCTTACTACTTACCTGCTTCCCAGATATGGAAGGCAGCATAAACCACATTGTATGCCCATTCTCTGCAGATTACAACCAAGGCAGAATGCTTAAAGAGTTGTAGGAGCATAAACGTGCTGAACAAGGCCTCTTGCATGGGTAAATTGGCAGTAGTTGCCACAGACCTACAAACGTGGAAGATCAGAGCCTTAGGAGAACATTAGGTACTTACAATAGGAATTTGGCAGATACTCTGTAAAAAAATATATGGAATGTTTTCTTCTGGGTCAAGCACACAGTTTATTCCAAAAGGGCATGAAAAAAGATAGTGGGAATAGAGAATTGATGAACAGCAGAGATTGCTAAAAATTGAGATATTTGTGTCTAATTACAATTCCAAGTCTTTGATTGCAATACAAGTCTTCTTTTGCCAAAGCTTTTAAAAAGCTTTGTTGTATTTTTGAAGTAGCTCAACAGAACAGATATTCACCGGCTTGTTTAAATAACGATGCATTCAGGCAAACTGCCATCAAACTGCAACATCATTGAATGCTTTCCTTAAAGTGAATGTATGCTGTTCGGCTATTTATAAATGTTGTTAAAATCATTTATTTTCTTCATGATCAGGCTTCTAGACAAGCCTTTGTGTGAAGCAATACTCCCCTTCCATCTTTGTGTCCTTCTAAAGAACTCCAGAGCCAACTATATTGTTAAGTGTATCTTAGAGGATCTTTGCTTTGGCAGCTGAGAAGGTGAGCTCTCATGTAGTATAGGGGAGTCAGTGAAAGCTGCACAAGACGCACAGAAACCAAGCAGAACACTACTGCTATAATTGGCATTTGATTTAAGACAGTTGATATAAAATTGCAATATAAAATAAATTTACCAATTTTATCAGGGTGGGTGCCTGTATGTGTTTTAAAAAGCAACATGGGCTGCTGCTAAGGAGGCAGTAAAACAATCCTGTCAAATCTATGCTATCTAGAAGAATGAAATAGAACTAGTTATAAGCCCAGAGAAGGAAGCATTTTGGAACAAAGAATTACTAATTTAATAAAAACAATATCTAAATACAGAGAGTGGGGTTTCCTTCCAAGCAACCGTTCGATTAAATAAAGGGGCAATTCATCTGGATAATGTTTTGTTTAGAGGTTTTTGACTTAAAGCAGTAAAGGATATTTTAGTAGAACTTTCAATGAAACAAAAATGACTGTCATCATTGCAGTCAGGAGATGAAAAATACTTTAATGTTTCTGTCCTGGTGTAATGTGTTTTCTAGTGAAAAGAACTTGCAAAGGCACTCTGTGCTATTTAAAGGCAATACGTTTGTCATGAAATCCGGGTCCTTACTAGGAGATAAGAGAAAACTGGTCTTTTATGCTTAAGCCATAAAATGTTATAGAAAAATCAAAAGTACTTTATAGGCTGTTTTTATCAGATGTAATTGTTTCTTACTCTTCATGAGCAAGCCAGGAATTCAGATGTAAGTTACATTTCTGAGTGGCATAATTATATTACCCTTCTGTTCAGCTAATTTCTTTTTTTCTTTTTTTTTTTCCTATTAGGTGGTTTATGTCAGAACACAATAACTGAGCTTACAGTGGACACAGTGTAGACAATACATGAAGGTTAAGATACTGTTTACCTTTTTGTAAAAGCTGCAGCAATTTTGAAGAAAGTCATTGCATGGTTACTGCTTGAAAAATACAACATATTATGGACAAATCACTTGAAGATAGATTTTAAGCTATTATGATGTAAAATGTATTTATGTTCTTTGCTTTTCTTTTTTAGTCTTTTATGATTAACAGTATGTCATGCAGAGATCTACTGAATATATTTCATTCTAAGAAATGCCTCACATTTATTTTCACCCCATATGGGGAAGATACTGGGGACTTTTTTGATCTTCCATTTAATTAGATTAGGTTATATTTTACATTCTAACCTTAACTGTATTTTCCTGCATTCTTTACCCTCTACATGATGAGAAAATGAACACGAGCCGACAGTGTGCGCTTGTAGCCCAGAAAGCCAATCGTATCCTGGGCTGCATCAAAAGGACCGTGACCAGCAGATCGAAGGAGGTGATCCTGCCCCTCTACTCTGCTCTCGTGAGACCTCACCTGGAGTATTGTGTGCAGTTCTGGTGTCCTCAACATGAAAAGGACATGGAGCTGTTAGAACAAGTCCAGAGGAGGGCCACGAGGATGATCAGGGGACTGGAGCATCTCCCATACGAAGACAGGCTGAGAAAGCTGGGGCTGTTCAGCATGGAGAAGGCTGCGTGGAGACCTCATAGCAGCCTTCCAGTATCTGAAGAGGGCCTATAGGGATGCTGGTGAAGGACTCTTCATTAGGGACTGTAGTGACAGGACAAGGGGTAACGGGTTCAGACTTAAACAGGGGAGGTTTAGATAGGATATAAGGAATAAATTCTTTCCTGTTAGGGTGGTGAGATGCTGGAACGGGTTGCCCAAGGAGGTTGCGAGTGCTCCATCCATGGAAGTATTCAAGGCCAGGTTGGATGAAGCCTTGGGTGGCACGGTTTGGTGTCCCTGCTTATGTCAGGGGGGTTGGAACTAGATGATCTTAAGGTCCTTTAAACCCTAACTATTCTGTCATTCTACATACTGGTGCAATTAAGACAGTATGATAAGCTGAGCAAGCATTTTCACTGAAAGCTTATCTGTCATATAGAAGAACTCTTGTCATATCAAAGACTCTGAGTGACCTTATGACCTGAATTTCCAGGGTAGAACTAAAGGTTAAGTACTCACAGTCTTCATATCTCACATGGATACAAGATACGGATACAGATGGTTTGGCATCTATGTAAGCTGAGGACTCTATGTTTTGTCAAAACGGTTTTATCGTACCCCATTTTCTACTTAACCACCCCATGTAAGAAAGCAAGAACCTTAAGATCAAGAGCAATGAACCTAGTAACCGGTACATGAAAATAAAAGAAAAATATATACTGAATGGCTAGTATTTTATGTGCCTAGGCACACACTAAAAACAGTTATTCACCAATGCTGGTAAACAACCATTTCCAGCACAACAATTTTCAGATTTCTGATTTCTTAACATTCTTTAAAGGTATGTTTTTGTAGTTCCTCAAAATTAGAAACTCATGTAGGAATCAGTTTCTGCAACTTGTGAAAATTAATCATCAATTAAAGAAAAATTATCTACAAAAATTAGCCTGTCTTCAGAGTCATGGTTAACATTTCCTTATAGATAGCATCTTTTTGTGTATGTCACTTTGTCTGGAAGATGAAGCTACATTCCAGTTACCTTATGTCCTGTGAAGTACGTTTTATTTGCTAAGCACAACACAGCAAATTGTGTCTTCTCAGCCCTATTGGCAAAAAAAAAAGTTTATGTATCTAACCACTTCAGTAAAGTGGAAGACTTAAAAAACCTAAACCAGAATGTGAGGTTAATATTGTCCACAGTTGCATACTTCAGAAATGGCCCATAACTTCCAGAACTTTATAGTATTTGTGCTCTTTCAACACCATACCTGAGAAAAAAAAAAAGGTATATGGTTTCCTTCATCAAAGTCTTTCAAACATGCCATTTTCCTGTGGTATATGCAGATAACAATAGGTGGAAGAAGTAAAAATATGGACAAGAATGGGATGCTGCCATGGTCTGAAGTTGTATTTTAAAATTCCTTAATGAAAGAAATTCTCAAGGTGATCAGCAGAGCTGACCTGCACACTGGAATACACATTTAATACAGTTGGGTATATTGGGACAGTTCTCGATGTTACTCTTAATCCACATATTAATCTAACCTACATAAAGTACAGATTCTGTGTTTTGTTAAAATGGTTTCATCATAACCTGTTTTCTATTTGAACACACCAGTGTAATTATGATTTACATTTCTTGCAACGGAGGTGCAGAATACCTGTGGCGTCTTTCTCCTCCCTCATCCTGCACCTTCTGTCAGGAAAGCTTAAGGGAGGCATGCTGTACTTCTTTGAATTCATAAATCTTTGGCAGAGCAGGACTAAAATTGCCAATCCCTCCAGTAGCCACTTCACAGGAACATACAATACTGTAAAGCTTTTGTAGTCTTGATATCACCACAGCGTCTGGTTCCTCAGTTATGTGAGCCTTGTCAGTATAGCTTCAGTTCAGCTGTGCAGTATAGGATGGGTCAGAAACAACATGAAACATCTGAGGATTATGTCACTGCTTTGACTCTGGAATGAGATTTTTTAGTAAAATTTCTGATGCAACCAGAAGCTCTTTAGCCTGGAATATGGGGAGTACGAATCTAACCCAACAGAAAGCTACGTCCATGTGTATGTTTGCATTATACTCAAGCCACTTTGTAGTAACAGATTTCAGTTAAAGGGAATGTAATTTAAAGAAAACAAGATTTTTTTTTTCATGACATAAATTGTGCTGCATTAAAAATATTTTTAAAAGAAATAGTTTTACTACTCTTCATATGTTAAACCTATGACATTCCTTAACATGAACTTACTAAGACACATCAATGTACAGCCATATTTCCTAGTGGTTGCCTGTGTTCCCACTTTTCGGAGTTCAACCTGATTATGTTTTAAGTGTGATTTTTCAGAGGTGATGAGAACCTGCTACCTCTACTGAGCTTAGTTACAGCTGTAAGTAGTCATGAAAACCCACTGTGTCTTGCATTAGATACATAAGAAAAAAGTCAATTAATATGTCTGAAACTTCTGGCAACGTCTGAGTGCCACAGATGTTACATAAAATATTGTGAACATCTGAAATAAATAACCACAATGTATGGACCATCACACAGAACTATAATGTTAAAAATGGAAGTGTATTCAGTATTTGTATTCCTTTCTCCACCCTTTTAGCAGAACAGAGTTGTGCTCAAATAAATTCTTACTTGCTCATAGTCTTGTTTTCCTTTTAATTTATCATGTGCTGAATTCATCATAATCCTATGTTTAAAGCGTCAGTCTGTTGCCATGGAAATTACTGATTTCACAAATTTAGTTAGAACTTCATGACAGGATCAACTATAAAGAGAAAATGTGACTAGAGAAGAAGAAAACCATTGTTCAAATAGCAAAGCTTAGGTAACGAGCTGAAAGGGAAAAGTGCACAGGGATATACGAAGAGTAAGACGATTTATTATTTAATTCTGCTGGAGGAAAATTCCCCTTTAAAATCTTCTCTTTCAAATACAGAGTGATGTTTCTAGAGATAGATAAAAAAACACTTATGAGTGTGTCATAAACCTGAGCTTTCCAAACTTTCACACGTTGAACTATTGTGTATACCAAAACAGAAATTTACAAAATACCCACAATAGTGAACAAGAACTGAAGGGAGGTGGGTTTTCTTAATGAAAAGAATAAGAAAATAAATAAGCTTTAATTAAGAGATGGTATATATAATCTTTATTAATTACTGGGAAAATCAATTGAAGTACCGTTTACAGGTTTATTCAAATTAATTTTGACATACAAAGTGACATTTCTTTGAGATCAGATTTTGCATCTTTTTAGTAATTTTTTACTGTATCTAAGACTTAAATGTCATGGACTGACTGAAAACTTTTTACTGGCTTTGTTATGTGGTCTGTCAGAATTATCAGAGAGAGCATGTTTTGGAGAAAAAACTGCACTTACAGGATGCTCAGTGGTGCCTACTGAGCTACTTTTCCATTCCCAGTATAGAATGTAACCAACTGTTACACTGCTATTAATAGAAAATCAGCAACAAAGGTAAAAAACAGATTAATTACAAGAATTTGAAGACAGAGCAATTGGGGGGGGGGGAGGCAATAAAGATAAAGGAGGTGCTGCAACCTTTGGAATACGCGTATTGCAAATACCCCCCAAAAGTGGCAAAGCAATTTATTTCATAATTATAGGACTAATAAGCCTTATGAATAGGATAAAATTTAGAAAATATGTTGTTTGCCTCAGTATTTCCCAATTGGCTAGCTGAGATTGTTTGCCACTCATATTGCTTTTTGGATATCCTGCTCTGAAGCATCCAGCTCTTCTCGTGGGCATGTAAATTCCAAAAGCCTTTAGAACCCAGCAAAGCAACTAGGTGTCCTGAAAGTTGGATGTTGAAATCCTCTGTATCATGACACCCAGCTCACTTTTTGAAGAATTTAGCAGTAAAATTCACCTTTTATGCCTGAGAAGACTGATGAATACACTGTGCAGAGTAACAGGCCAAAGTGCTTACACTGAAGATGCATCATGCAGGTGGACCTCATAAAAGATGCAGGTGAAGTATACTCCAGACCCTTTCTATTCTGCCTCCTTTCTAACAGAGGAACAAATATGCCCAGATCTTGACTAACCTTGGAACCAGGACATAGTTGGAACATGCAGACCCAAATAGGCAGAGAACCACAGAGAACTTACATATGACCTGAGAGATCTAAGAAAAATGAATAGGTACCCTCTTCTGTTCTGTCTCCTAGGTTAGATTCTTGTACAAGATGAGTTTATAACCACTTCCTGTTACTCATTTTGTGCGGTATTTGAATGCTTACCCTGTGTTTGCCACAACTGCACATCTAAGACCCCAATCCAAAACCCATTGGAATAAATGGAAAAGTCACACTGATTTCAAAAAAAGAAGTGAATTGAGCCAACATGTTAAAAGGGGGAAAAAAAGTGTTGTCAGTGTTACAAAGTTTGGCATTGGGAGGTTGCTTATAGCTCACATATTCCATCTTCATAATAAGGCAGAGTTTATGCTACCTAAGCTTACCTTGCTAGTATCTAATTGGAAGCCAGGCATAAACTTCTTTCAGTCAGCACTTCATTAAATTTACAAACAGTTCCACACATGCTTGTAAGTTGTGCAATTGATCAGAGATATTTAACAACTTGAAATCTGGCTTTGGCACATAGCTATTCATCCAGATCCACTGGGGGTTTTTTGTGTGTATGTGAAGGGCAAAAGCAGAAAGCTATTTCATATTATAGTAGGAGCCACCTACATTTGTCCACCTGCCCACATCATAAAGCAGTTTACAACTGTAATAAATGTAGCCATTCAGATTGAGATTTACCATGCTGAATGCCCGCCTCAGGCTTTCGCTAAATTTAACCTGGAGTGGTTCAGCCATTTCTAAGATTGGCCTTGGAGGAAATTAATTGCCATGAAAGATATGCCAGCTAGCCTTATGTATTATCTCTGTGTCTTGTTACAGAGAGCTAGACTTTGTCAGTGATACCACTGGAATGCCAAGGATGCGCCTTTTGCTAACTTTCCACCTTTCTGTCAAACATCATGCAAACTGGCTAAGCTGCAGTGTTTCCATCTTGGAGGGCCTACAGTTTAGAAATGAAAACATGAAACTTGAAAAGACAGGATAAAGTATCTGGATAAAAGTGGTTCCATATGGTAATATTGAAGCAGTGTCATAGCAGGAATTAAATCCATTGAAAAATCTTTTGATTTTTTTTCTACTCTGTTTGAAACCACTTTTAGTGCTACATTTTGTGTACACTGTCTATAACAATCAAACCAAAGTGCTGTCATTACACACTGCTGCTTTTTTTTGCCCTCGGTGGAGCAATGAACTTCTCTGAAGTAACAGGTTATTCATGTAGTTGTGCAAGATTCTCAAAAATAATGTGAATAGCACTGTATGATCAGGTCATTGCCTCACATGGGAATAATCTCATTTGTGAGAGCTTAAAAATAAATGTGAAAAAATCCTTTTCTTTCAGGCGGCATAGCTATCCATATGGGAGTCATCAAGGATGGAGGGAAAAGAATTAGGAAACTTACTCAGACTCTTGATTTGTGTTGTTCAAACTCACCCCATGAAAGTTTTCAAGTGATAAGGTGCAAGATCAATTAATTCTTTGCAATGCTGGGCTTTTCAGTCATAAATGACTCATAAAGTTTCTCAGGGAGCTTGTAAGTGACCTTGTTGTATCCCTTAGTCTGCATTTCTAAGAAAACCTTGTGTACAGGAATTGTAGGTAACAGCGTTTCCATGGAAAATGGAAAGAAGTAAATGCCATCTAATTTCAACAACTCCCAATACCCCTGCAAGACTGTTACTGCAAAGGCATGGATACTTTTTCATCCTCTTGCCGGAAAATTCCAAAACAGCTTGTAGGACCTGCAGTTCTCCCTTCTAGTAAGTACTAATAATACAGAAAAGAACTTTCTGTAAAATTAAACATTCACCTCTGCCCTACATATTTTTCTCTTAATGACAAATTACACAAGCAAAATGACATGCGTTTGCTAATGTTTTTTTCCCTTAAATGGTTTCCTAGCATGCTCACAATCTATCCCCCAGTTACGCCTGAACGTTGCTGGGCATATTTTTTGTTACGCTGTAATGCTACTGAATTATTTTATTTTATACACTGAGGAGGTTCCAAAGATTTCCAAAGAAAATAACTCTTTTTACAAGACTTGGCAGATGAGCAATAAAATAATTTGGGGAAGAAGGAAAAGAAAAGGGACTATCTTCCAACTGGCTAACCAGAAAATACACATCCAGTTTTTATGTACATAGAAAATTTTTACTACAGAACACTGTAAATGTATCAATTTGGGGGTTTTAATCAAAGCAGGCAATTGGATTATATGGGGGCAATTCATACAAGATATATTTTTACTCATTCTGCTCTATGCCAAAGTAGTAGAACACCTCTACAGTGTCTTCAGATAAAATTAAAAGTATGGAATATGTTTCAAGATAAAGAGCAAAATCCTGGTACAACTGAACTCAGTGGATATATACCTTTTAACAGCATTACGTCCAAGATTTTATTTTGTCCTGAAAAAATAAAGTGTTTCCTTAGGTTTTTGTGTTTCATTTAATCAGAATTCTGAATACTTCTTCTGCCTCCTCTGCCTTTCTGCTAAATTAGATATATTCTCTCATAAGCATTGTTACTAGAAACACACAATGCAATTCCAGTCTTCTCCTTTTGAATCTGACTATGGATTTGCAGCTGATTCATTTTTAGAAGATTTCATTTCCTCACTCTGAAAAAGGCATGCTTCTCAAAAGGTAAGACAACTGAAAAGCAGTGACAGATGTAAAAGTGGCAAGAAATGTAAAGGTACTAAATCTATGGCAGATCAGTTTATGGTGGCACATGGTACAGTTAGGAAGAGAAAACTTGTACTTAAACTGGATCAGGAAAATGAATTGATTCATATCAATGAGAATAGGGAATTCCTATAAGTAAAGGAACTACTACTACTAAAAATTCAATGATTTGACAATTTTTTAGATCAGCCTGAAAAAACAGTGAAGAACATATCCTTTTGCAGTGATGGCAGGTGTGACTTAACTGGATTTTTCCAACTGTAGTGTCTTTGATTCATTGTCTGAAATCAAAGTAAAGAAAAGGTGAGGAAAAAAAAAGTAGCGTCCAGTCAAAGGAATTTCAAATTCCTTAAGAATTACATTTTTAAAAATTCACACATTTTTCTCTACTACAGCCTAGCTAATAAGTTTCAAAGACATCTTTGTTGGATTGTACAGCTTTTTCACATCATAAATGTGAAAGGTTTACCAGCATTTTTTTGAACTAAATCAAGTTCCTAGTTAGATCTCTGTGAGGATTTTAATCCAGTGAGCTAAAACTTTTTCAAGACAGCATTGAGACTTCTTACCAATATAATTCTTACTGCTATGCAATAAAATAGTAGTAGTAATAATTTGACATTTTAAAAAAGAATTGAGGTGATGAAGTGTTTAATCAGGTAGGAACTGGATACAGGTCAAGATGTGATCATGATTCTAAAAGATAACAAAAATAATTTGTAAGTGAAATAATCCCTTCAAGAAAAAGTGTGATTATAATAAGCACATATTTCTTAAGTGGACCCATAATTCAAAAAGCATTTGATGAGCAAAGAAAGCTAAACTACTACCTGACATTTTCATGTATTGTCATTTTCATGTATAATTAAGTTTTTGGTAGTGGATGAAGTCAGCTGCAGGGCAAATCATAATGGCTACAAATCCATTTTTGCATAAAAGAAAATGTGTCATCCAACTATATTAAACTTCACTTTGTGAGCTTTTATTTGTAATGGCAGTGATTAGCTGCAGTAAATAAAATATTTGATGGAATGGAGATGGGGAGAGGAGTAAAACTTCTAATGAAAGCCAGACAATAATACAACCACCTTGTCCTCTCTTAGTAAGGACTGATAGTATGATTCTGGATTTTGCTTCATGTTCTTCTTGAAATTAGTGTTCAAAACTGAAAGCACCCAAAGCCTTAATAATGCAGAATTTCTATCTGCATATTGTAAACCATTCTCCTGTTTCTATGTCCCAATATGTTTGGGTTTTTTTCCAGCAGCATGGTAACTGGGCATCATGGTCAACTGGTAATCTAACACAAGTCACAGGTCCCCCCCATTGAGTCTGTAGTGAGCCTGTCGTGTCAGCTGCTGCTCATCATGCAATTGTGGGATTGAACATTTTTGTCTGAATGTGTTATCTTTCATTTACTGTTTAATATCATCCTTTCATTTACATTTCCTTTCTCCAATTTTGCCAACATAATTTTGAATCTTAGACCTGTCTCCCATTTTACAGTCTCTTTCAGCTCAAAATTATCTGCAAATTTAATAAACACATTATTACATTTTTATAGTTTTACGGAAATTTTTAACACATAAAACTGGACACAGGCTACTGCAAAATCCCACTTGGTCTAGCTTTTGTTTAGCAATGAGACACTGTCAACTCATAATGAGGTATTGTCCTACTATTGCCTTTGCATCCTCATTTTAGCAATTTCATCTTGATCACACTTCTCTAACTGACTATGCATCTGCTACGTGAGACAGAAAACCCTTACAGTAGTCAAGATATACACCATCTCTTTCTGTGGCCTGTTCCTCTGTGGTAGAATAAGATAGCTTAATGTGTTCATTGTGAACTCCTGTTTGTTCTCACTTGTTTCCTCACTAACTTTCAAGAGTTTACAAATAGATTGATCCATAATTTTTCAGTTTGCCTCCCATTTTTAAAAGAAGCCATATATTTCCTTTTTTTTTCCCAGGAACATCCCGAGAGAAATTTTCCCGTTTCTCAAGAACAGCTGCTACAATATCTGATATAGTTTCAGAAGATTGTTTAAGGAAGATTCTCACAAATCCTTACTTTGAATTTGTTAAGAATCTGAAGTTGAAACTCTTTTGTTCTCTGCAAATTTGAAAGTATTCCACTCACTGGAGTATATTTATGCTGTCATTTACAGATACTATCTTGGCCATATGTTTGCATTAACTTTGTTACAGAGTGCTAATCCAAAAATACTAAACCTTTACATTTTGCATGCATTATCTATGATTCGTGCCTCCTTTTTCTCCTGTAGCAGAGCAGTGATTCCTTTCTCAGTCTTATAGTGCTGGTGTGCATATATGCTTCTTTTTCCTGTTGATGTATCTAGCGCATCTTTTACCTCAGACTTTCATGCGTGCTTACATAACTGAACCTAGTTTCCACCATCTGTATATTGGCTTGTGCTTGGTGCTAGTGAAACCCATCATTAAGCAAATTGCTCCCTTTCTACATTCCCCTAGTTTTGTGTCCTTGGTGTCACTTCATTGCCTCTTCTCCTAAAGCACTTAGGTTTTTGACTTGTCTTCCTGATTTTGGCGTTTTTTCAGTCTGTTGGTTTTCTTTCGCCCTGCTCCATCTCTTTTTAAAAGTGATCTCTTTTTAAAAACTCTCATGTCATGGTCACTCTGGCCCACTTTGCACTCTCAACTCATTGGTTAGAAACCAGTTTTGATGAATCTTTCACTACTTGCATACTTAGCTGTGTGCATCAAAGTGTTACTACTAACTCATTGCAAGAACCTACTGAGCAGTCTGTGTACTGTCTTCTACCTTCCTCAGAGTCACACCAAATTTCTGCAGAATTCAGTTGAAGTTACCTCTGCTAGCCACAGAATATCTTTCTCCTGTGAAAACCCACATAAAGATAGTCATTCATTCCTTGATCTAACATACTACCACCCCCCATGCAGTTTATTTGAAGGGTTAGAAGTAGAATTATTCTTTCCATGTTTGGAACTATTTTTGCTTGTTCCATGCTATCAGTCCTTCAAGAAGGATGATAAGGGAACATAACTAAGAGAGCTTTTGCCACGCCTAAAACGCGTAAATGTTGTTTGGGCTTGCTTCCTTCCTGAAGCATTTTGGATACAAAAGGGAGAGTCCAGAGCTAAGTTTACCAAACAAAACGCTTAGATCTTGGTGCATATCATAGCTTTGGTAATAGCAGCAAGAGACAAAATATTTGGTACATTGTACATTCATAGGTCTGATCCACATGGTTTAATAATGTTGTAGGAAGCTAGACCAGTTGGTTTTCCTAACAGCTGGAATATGCCTTACTTTGTAATTTACACAATGAAAATAATGAGATGATAGACCCCATGATTATTTTCTTAGCTATAAATCATATATTATTCAGTAAGGCATGACTTTAACCTGAGGTCTGAAAGACTAATCAGTGAGCAAAATCCTCTAATTAAAATATAATCATGTTTATAATGTACTGTTAATGTTCCCTAAATCTTTAGCTGGTGATTGAAATGTTTTTTTGATAATAATATATGCTATTTTATATAGTTTGCTTTAGAAACATCTGTGAAACAGAAGGGATGAGACTTTCTCTTAAAAATTGTGGGAACACATAAAATATACAGTACACTTCCTGTTATAGAAGTCTATTTATTAGTCTAAATACTTGTGCAATATTTGGCAAATGATCAAAAACTAGTTTCTCCTGATGTGTTTACAATTAAAAGCAAAGCCCATTTTCCAGTGACATTTGTCATACAAACTGAAATGTTTCTCTCATGCTGCATGTGGTTGTACTTTCTGCTGGACAGGATAAGCTCCAAATGTTGAGTACAAAGTTTGCAACAAAGTTCTTGTGAGAATTAGTCTTGCCATCTAGCAATTCTTCTTCATATAAGAAGAACCAAAGGAGTCTTTCCCCAAGCGTTGGATTTTTTTATTACGACTGGATGTTTACTTAACTTTCTGCCTGATGCTGTACTTATCAGCTGCACTGAGAGAAATTCTTTTGATTTCATTGCATATTCTTTGCTCTTTACCCCATCTTAATGTTCTTTCCCATAACCTTTGAGTGGTAAAATGGTTACAGACAAAAACAGAAGAGCTCCCATTTCTCTAGTGAATGCTTCAGAAATGTAGTAAGACATAAATTTAGCAGAAGCTTTGAACACGCAGTCTCCTGCAACAATCTGGTAAAAAATATTTTGGAGTGCTACAGAAATGCACTTTCAGTGCTACAAAAATTACTCAGCATCATAAGCAAAACATTTTCTTTTCAAACAAGTTTTAAAACCCGTTATACAAACTTGTTTATTAGTTATGAGTACTGGTTCCTGAGGGGTTTTGACATGTTTTGAGAGGAAACTGGGTCAGTTCATAACAGCATTTGAGTGTATTTCACCATTCGAGTGTATTTCATCATTACATGTGTATTCAAACCCCATGCAACACTTCACATGTTGCACAGGAAAAATGTGCTTGGGTCATGTTTCATTTTATAAATAGACAGACAGGCAAACACATACCATATCATTTCCAAGAAAAACATTTTATATTCCAGTAACCTGCCCCTCTTTTCATATCTCGGATTTGGGAATCCTTTTACTGAGTTGCAGATTGTTCTCTGACTTCTTCTCACCCTTGAATTTAAATAAAAGTTACTGGCAACTGTATTTTTATTTCTTCTTTCCCTTACCTAAATGCTTTAATAACCACAAATGGTCCTGTTTGAAATTCTAATGAGACAATCTCCTGCGGTTCAGGAAAATCACCATTTTGCCATATGCAGGCATATGCTGCTCTTTGGATATTTTAGGACTGTGGCTTCAGCTGAATCAAGGGTACTTGGAAAGACAGTGAGGAAAAAAAGTGCACCTATGTAGTCTTCAAAAACAAAAATCCAACCAAGTTGTCTCCTGTCCCAACCCTTGGGAACCTTTCTAAGGAGAACGTTTGATTCCTGTTCTAAATGATTCAAGTGACAGCAAAAAGGTCTTTTCCTATGAAGTAACTACAACGTAATTAACTAGTTTTGGGAGCCAAGCATTTTCAGAGATGGTGCAGAAAATATTAACAAAGCTGAGTCAGACAATCCAAGAAAATAATCCTGAAAGCTAGTTATTGTAGCACATTTATTATGCAAGAAAGACTTGTGTAATAAATAACAACCATGGCCTGAGCTATCAAACCACAGTTGCATGATAAAGAATACACTGTTGTTGCCTTGCCTTTTCACATTCCGTCCATTGCCAGCACCTCCATTACATTGCACAAAAAGATCCTGCCATAACCAGATAAGATCCTTGTTGAAGGCTGGATCCTCTTTCTTTCATCTGATAAAAATATACAAAAAAATCCCAATGTTGCCAGAAAATTTCTGCTGAACTAAGGCCACAGGAGGGTAGTAGAACTGAAATTATCTCACTATACAGGATTCATTGAAAAAATAATCAGATGGAAATTATTCTGTGTATACAAGAAACACCATAATATCTGCATTGATATCGAGAGATACAGTCTGGAGGGCAGTGGTAAACAAGGTCAAGTTTCTTTAGGTTCAGTTCTAAATTATTTCTTTTTTTTTTTTTTTCTTTTTTTTTTTTTTTTTTTTTTTTGTTTTCCCTT
>NDXB01011938.1:46716-71276 GCA_002631895.1 Agapornis roseicollis
TTTTTTTTTTTTTTAGTTTAGTTAGGATTACCCATTTATGCTTGGATACCCATAAATGCTTTTTAAGGAGATACAGATAGACACAATAAAGATGCAGGTAACTGAAGAAAGAAAGATTTCAAACTGAACAAGAATGCCAAAGTCAAGAAAGCTAGCTAATTTGAGATACCAGTCCAAGGTTGCTCATGAGATAGAATTAATGACCCCATTATTTCCTTATTTCAGAAGATAGCTTCAGCAACTTGTAGATAATCTGAGTGTCTGAAATCTGAGCTAACTGCAATAGATGGGAAAAAGAAACAGCTTCAGCTAGATGGCTGCTGATACTGAAGGAAGCTTTCTGAGGTCTACCAGTGGGAATCAACAGGAGGGAAAATCATCTTAGTAACTGGGGAACATGCAGGAATCACTGTTAAGCAGCAGCCTATTCTGGGCCATTGTCATCCTGATACCTTCCAATGCTCTTTTAGCAAAGAAGTGTGCTGCCAGACACATTATAAAAACATGATGTAGAGTGAGGAAACTCTGTCCTGGAGTCTATTATCCCTTGAGGCACATGTGAACAGAAAGACTGTCTTCATTAAGGAGCATTCTTGCATGACTTTAACGTGAGCAGGATTATCAGAAGAAAAATAAACATGAACAAACACTGCAGACTTTCATGAAAGCAAGCAAGTGAAAGCATCAGATTAGCAAAGTCACATGGACTGATTGTAATAGATAGTGATAAAATGGCTCCAGGAGGCTATCAGGCTTTTCTTCCTACTCAAATTCATTATCTCATTTCCTATTCTTAATCTTCTGAGACCTAGCTGACTTTGTACAATCTGACATGCAACTAATCTGTTTATCACATCAAGCATAATCATAATACATAAAAGTGAGGAGTTTGTAGCATTTTTTTTTTTAGATAGGGAAATCAGTTCCCTTCTCAACCATAATTTTGCACTTCTTCAGAAAATGAGACACTTCTGACAAAACAGAGTTGTTTATAAAGAATTCAGACTGCAGATGAGTTATTGTTCCCTTTGCATGTCATCTACAGGGCAGCCTTTGATTTTTTCCATACCTGAAGAGACTAGTGCCTAGCTATTACATAAACTACATACCAGAGACCCAGTAGAGACATAGAAATTTCCATAGTGGACTCCCAGATACAATACATGCTTTTTCATTTCCATGTATTTCTCATTGTGTTGCTAGGATTTGCAATTAAATTTTTTATTGTTCCAGAAATTGAGGTAGATTATTGCATAAGCCAAAAGACTGTACCTCGCTTCCATACCTGTAAACACTAGCACTGATGATTTATTCTATAGGCAATTAAGAGACACCTGCAGATTGGTAGCCCTTGTCCCTACAGAAGATTTCAACTTCCCATGGGAATACCATACTACTGTGATGAGCAAGTCTAGGAAATGCCTGAAGTTGATTGAAGATAATTTACTGTCACAAGTACTCAGTGAGCCAACTAGGATGGGTGCCCTCCTAAACCTGTAATTTGTGAACAGACAGGACTTGTGGGAGATGTGACGGTGGAGGTTGTCTTGGCCATAGTGATCACAAAATGGTTTAAAATTTTCACTGTCATGAGAAAAAAGTTAACCACATTTGCTATGCTATATTTTAAGAGAGCAAACTTTAAGCTACTCAGGGAGCTACTTCACAGTGTCCCCAGGCAATCTGCTTTTGAGGGCCTAGGGGTCCACAAGTGCTGGTCAGTCTTGAAAAACCACTGTTTCACAGCAAAGGAGCAGTCCATCCCATTGTGTCTCAAGTCAATCAAGCAAGGCAGAAGACCAGCTTGGCTCAACACGGAATTTGTCTTGGAACTCAGGAGGAAAAAGAGATTGAATGATCCAGGCTTCACAGGGAGTGAGTGCAGGGAGATGACATGAAAGGCCAAAGCTCATCTAGAGTTAAAACTGGCTCTTGTACCAGAAAGCAAGAAAAGATTTTATTATTCGTGTCAATAGGAAGAGGAGGTCCAAGGAAAACACTGGACCCATGCTCTCTGAAGATGGTCCCCTAGCAAATCAGGATGCAAAAAAAGCAGACGTAAACAATGCTTTTTTTCCCTCAGTCCTTAATACTAATTATAGACCTTGGGCTGTCTGGTCCTTTGAGTTGTAGGACCACAACTCTGGGAACAGTGACTTTCCATTTGTGGATATGGAAATTTTAAGAGGCTAGTCATATCAGCTGAATGTTCCTAACTCCATGCGGCCTTGGTGGGGTTAATCCCAGAGCATTGCAGAGGTAGCAGATATTAGGGCAGGGCCCCCCTCTCAATCATCTACCAAAGGTCTGTGGAATATGTGGAGGTCTCCACTGACTGAAACACAGCCATCATTATTCCAATTTATAGGAAAGGCATGAGATAAGACACAGGAAATGACAGACTTCATAGTAAAACCTCAGTATGTGAAAAAATGATGGAGAAGATCCCACTGGATGCTTGTGAACAGTATTTGAGGGATAATACCATCATAAGTCCCAGTCAGCATGGGTTCACAAAGGAAAGCAGTGCGTCACTAGTTTGAGATGCTTCTATAAGGTCACTATAAGGTCACTTCTATAAGGGTGAAAGGAAGGCAGTGGATGTGGCCTTTCTGTGTTTTATTGAGTCTTTTGATACTGTCTTAGGCAGCATCCTTTTTGACAAGCTGTTCAGCTGCGAGATAAGCATGTTTACCCTGAGCTGGGGAGAAGAACTGGCCTGTTAACATCAGGAAGCATTTCCTTACCAAGAAGGTGGTCAGACACTAGAACAGGTGTCCTAGAGAGGTGTTTGATGCCCCATGCCCATCAGTGCCTTCAAAAGGGGCATTCAGACAATGCCCTTCGTAAGAGACATTAACTGTTTGACAGCCCAGGAGTGGTAAGGAAGTTGAACTAAAGATGATGTGGGCCCTTTCCAAGTAGAACCGGTCTATGATACTGTGTGATAGAGGTGAGCTGGGTAGGGACACTGCACCCCAGGGAACAAGCATCCCTTCACAGACCCGTGACACTTGTACTCTCTGCTGTGGGCCCTCATTTCTTGGAAACCTCCCAGCTTAGGGATGCCACACCATCTCTGGACAACCCACTCCAGTGCTTCGTTTTTCTCACATGGATTTGGGTTTTGATTCTTTATGTCCAGACTGAACCTCTCTTGTTTCAGAAGCTGCCATTATCTCTCACCCTCCCAGGGTGAGAGAGTTGGGGCTGTTCAGCCTGGGGAAGAGAAGGCTGCTTGGAGACCTCATAGCAACCTTCCAGTATCTGAAGGGATACCTGTAAGGATGCTGGAGGGGGTACTCTTCATCAGGGACTGTATCAATAGGACAAGGGGTAACAGGTTCAAACTTAAACAGGAGAGGTTTAGATTGGATATAAGGAAGAAATTCTTTCCTGTGAGGGTGGTGAGATGCTGGAATGGGTTGGCCAGGGAGATTGAGTGCTCCATCTCTGGCAGTGTTCAAGGCCAGGTTGGATGAAGCCTTGGGTGACATGGTTTAGTGTGAGGTGTCACTGCATATGCCAGGGGGGTTGGAACTAGATGATCTTAAGGTCCTTTCCAACCCTAACTATTCTATGATTCTAAGTGACCTCGTTGGTCTCCACAGCTTCCTGAGGAGGGAAAGTGGAGAGGGAGGTGCTGATCCTGACACAGTGACAGGGCACATGGGAATGGTTCAAAGCTGAATCGGGGAGGTTCTGCATTGACATTCAGAAACATTTCTTTACTGAGAGGGTGGTCAAACACTGAACAGGCTTCCTAGAGTGGTGGTCGATGCCACACACCTGGCGGTGCCTCAGAAAGGGTCATTCAGACAACTCCCTTAATATGCTTTAACTTTTGGTCAGCCCTGGTGTGGTCAGGCAATCGGACTCGACAACTGTTGTAGGCCCTGTCCTGCTGGAACTACTCTATTCCACTTTATTCCATCCTCTCCTGGCCTGGCCTGGTGACACTTGTGCTCTCCGCTGTGAGCCCTCATTTCCTGGAAACATCCCAGCTTAGGGATGCCACACCATCTCTGGACAACCCACTCCAGTGCTTCGTTTTTCTCACATGGATTTGGGTTTTGATTCCTTATGTCCAGACTCAACCTCTCTTGTTTCAGGAGCTGCCATTACCTCTCACCCTCCCACTCCAGTGCTTTAATGCCTAAGCCATAGAGACCAGGATATGTTCCGAGGCGCCCTAATGCCTCGGCTCCATGCTGAACCATCCCCAGCCACACACACCCGCAGTGTCTGGTGTGAAACACCAATTCTTAGTACACAAGACATGGGGGTAAGAAGCAGGCCTTGGTGCTGTGGTAAGCCCAGATGCACGCGGTTGGATGGATGGTGTGACATGCCTGAGCAATGGCCAGTGACATCCCCAAGCAATGGGCTCTGAGACCTCAAGCAACGGCTTCTGCTGTCGCCAAGGAACAGACTGAGAAGTTTCCAAGGGATGGACTATGATGTTACCTAGCGATGGATTGTGACCAGACGTCCCCACTGCTTGTAAGTGGGTGCCAAGTCTCCCAGCCAGCAGATGCTCACGCTACCAGCTGAGCGACTTTGTGAGGCTTGGTGTGCTGAGCAGCGTTTTGGTCCTGGAGTTGTGCTCTGTGAGTTGTGACTTGCAGCTCCCAGGGCTCAGCCCCAGAGCTATACTGAAAGACCTTCCCCGGCCCTGCCAGGTTCAGGCAGCCAGGATACCCCAGAGTTGAGCTTGCAGCAGCAGAGGTGAGCTGTGCAGTGACACCTCACCCTGGGGAGACGGGAGGGTTTCTTTCTTGGAGGACCTGGGCATTTTTTCTCTCCTTCCCAGCCCAGCCAATGACCATGGCCTCTCTTCTCTTCCTAGCACAACACCCACTGCTGCAGCACCGGAGACAGGGAGCAGTTCAACATCATCAGCTCCCTCCAACCCACGGCAGCCTGTGGAGTGCATGGCCATGGAGCTGGAGCTGGAGCTGGAGCTGGAGGACTGCTGTGCCATCTGCCTGGAGAGCTGGGAAAAGGTCAGCTATGTGATGCCGTGCCTCCACCAGTTCTGTTACCAGTGCATCCTGCAGTGGGCTGAGAAGAAGCCCAAGTGCCCCCTCTGTAACAGGAGGATCCAGTCCCTCTTGCACTCAGTGCAGGCTGATGATGACGACAGGGAGCATGTCATCACACCATCTGCAGCACCATCAGCCGTTGTCCACCAGGCG
The DNA here is from genome assembly GCA_002631895.1 of Agapornis roseicollis. Classification (NCBI taxonomy): domain Eukaryota; kingdom Metazoa; phylum Chordata; class Aves; order Psittaciformes; family Psittacidae; genus Agapornis; species Agapornis roseicollis. The sequence continues at coordinate 51,915 of NDXB01011938.1, forward strand.
AGGCGACCTGCCAGCCACCCAGCCACCCTGGACAGCCAGGGCACCCATGCTGCCAGAGAGCAGGAGGGCACCCAAGACAAGANGACCTGCCAGCCACCCAGCCACCCTGGACAGCCAGGGCACCCATGCTGCCAGAGAGCAGGAGGGCACCCAAGAAAGGCACCTCACCCCCAGCCCAACGACCTCCAGCAGCCCGTCAAGATCCACCGGGGATGAGCTTCCCAGCACCTCATCTGCTGCCATTGGTGGACATCCCAGCAGCCACCCCTCTGCTCCCAGTGCCACCCCTGCGGAGCAAGAAGAGCCCCAGCAGCAGCAGCCAGAGGAGACCATGCCCGGGCCCTCCATTCCCCACCGGCACCGGCAGCGTGCCACTGGCAGGCGACGCCAATCCCTGAAAAGTAAGGCCAGCATCCATGAATTCCCTCCAGCCAAGAAGTAGGCCACCACCACGTCTGTAAGCCTGGAGGGTCTCTTGGAGAATATATTGTGCACATATATTGGCTACTGATGCGTATGGTGTGGACTTCTTGCTTTGTGTCTACTTTTAAGTCATGGATTAGTCCTTGAGAGTTTGTTATTGTACTTTTGTTCTCCTCTGAACTCCCTCCAGTATTTCCAAATCCTTAATGGGAACAAGGCCCAGAGAAAGGAACAGTGTGTTCTGCTAAAGTGACCCTCATATTTTATAATCTTTTCAGCTATTTTCTGTCATACAGTGTTATGCCTTGGTATTTTCTGATTATTACACAAACCATTAATATCCTGGCTTTTAGGACTGCATAACACAAATTGCATTGAAATCAATGCAATATGTCCTTGGTATATTTATATACAAAAATTAAGAGCATTTTTAGAGGCCCAAATTGTTAGAAAGAAACATATTTAGAATCATGCCTCAAAAATGTAGTCATAGTATATGCCAGTCTGGTATAGACAGACACCGGGGTAGACTGATTTTATTTACATATGTAAGTTATTAACTTTGATGTCCTTTGAGGCATCAGATTCTTGCACATCCAAGAATCTGAATAGGATGGAAAAGTGTAACAACTGCCTGACATTTTAAGTTGTGCCTCCATTTGTGGGGGGAACAAGGGATAGTGGAGATAAAATTGACAATGTTATCTGAGTATCAGTGGTATCTGATGGCCATGTATGTTCCCAGAACTTTTGGACTGATGCAGGCTTTCTCAGATCAGATCTGTCTCAAATGCAGTATAAGCAGTAATGGTGCTTGCATGCAGCTAATTAAAAACTACAGAGGATCAAGGCAGTGTTTCAGGCCCTGCATTTGGTTCTTCTGAGCACTTCTATTTGTAGTCCTGTGGAGTTCCAATGTTTAAGGAGGAGAAATTACCATCACATTAGTCAGAGACATTGGCACACAGGCAATAGCTGCTCAAATAATACAGTGTAGATGCATTCCTGGTATATTTTTTTTTTAATCCCAACCCAAATGTCTTCTGATGCTTTCTCTTTCATGAAAGTAAACACTGCACCTCTACTCTGAGATTCTGCTTATAATTCACCAAGTCCTGTTAAAGCTGCTATTGAATAAACAATAGCTAAATATTTGGCTGCCATCTCTTTTGTACATGAACTCCAGTGACATGAATAAAGTGACTCACTATCACTGTTGTGTCAGAAGGGAATTAGAGATAGGAAAATCAGTAGGAGTCTGTGCCATAAGTGAAGTGCAAAGATTATGCCTTGGTAATGTTACTCGTCTTGAATAAATCCCTTACTACACACATAGAAAGTCCACTTCATAAGAAAAGCAAGTATCTATCACTGAGTTAAAAGCCTTAGGATATGGCTTAGTATTTTTAACTTCAAATTTGGCGCTGTAATGGAACAATATGTGCTACACATTCTTATGCAATAAATACCAAAAATTGCTGTAGTTGTAGTTTCCAAGCTCTTATTGAGCAACAAACTGTAAAATTATTTTTAAAACAATATGGTGTTAATAAGGGCCATAATAATTGTATTCTCTGCAAGTTTTCTGCTAAATTCATTGTGCACTGCCTATTTTCAGCAGGAACAAGGGAATATTTGGCTGTATAGAATATTAACAAAATTTAAGTATATCCCACACCATATGTGAATTTTACTGAAAGCAGAAAGTTGAGGGGACTCAGAAAATGAATCAATATATGTGAGGGCATATCCACATCCAGTCTTTGTACCTACCAAAATCCAGGTGATGATAGAACATGAGGACATATTACTGTGTTTACACATAATAAAGTTGAGCAGATTTAAGAGGACCTGATAAACACTCTTCACATCATTGATTAGTCACTGGTTGATGTCACTAGGAAAAAATTTACCCAGCTAATGAACAGTTACTTGCCATGGACTTTTCTTAAAACTCTCTATGAAGCCCTTCATAACTAACAAATATCACAGGCATAGTTCAGGACTAGCCAGCCTAGTGTCCTAATTTCAGCTAAGGTAGAGTTATTTTTCTTCAGTCATGCTGGTGCAGTGCTGTATTTTGGCTTTGGTCTGAGAACAAAGCTGGTAACACACTGATGTTTTAGTTGTTGCTCAGTAGCTCTTACCCTGATCAAGGACTTTATGTTTCATGTTGTTTTGTCAGTTAATCACTGAACTTACAAGAGTTTTTATAACTTGGAGGATGTGATACCCACTTTGTGCTCAAATCAATTCTACAGTTGCCAGGAGAGAGACTAGGAGACCAGAGAAGGGGATTCTTCTCCTGGAGGCTATTTCTTGCAGAGCAGGGAGGGCAAGCTGGAGGGGCATGAACATCCAGTTCCAGATCACCCATCTTACACATATTGAGTCTTACTGCCTTCTCTCCTTTCCCCCACTCAGTGTGACTATCTTTCCTAGTATGATGTCCTGAAGGCAGCTACAGGTGGGTGAGGATGACCAGGATCTCTGGGTGAGCAGGCCACCAACACCGCATTTACTGCAGCTGAGGGTATCATCTGGCCAGCGTACAAATGCAGCCAGGAATGGGGCTTGGCATCTACCACCCACACTCCCCCACTGTGCCACTTCACATTGCCTGTGGAAGACACACCAACTATTAGCTGCAGAAACAGTAATTTCAGCACAGGAAGATTTGTCATTAACTGCAGCTAACACCTCTTCTTGGATTAGGATGATGAACATAATAGAAAAACATGTTTAATTACATCTGGCTTTGAACAAAAGACAAATTATTTATTTCTTTCTTCAAATGAAGCATAACACTAAGGTATAAAGGGAGTATAAATAACATCTGATTGTGCTCCTAAGCTCCATGCTATAACTTTCTTGCAATGACATCCTTCAACAAATTAACTACATCATTACTGTTAAGTATTAATTGCACAAAACAGATACACAAAATATATAATGAGCTAGAAAGAGGACAACATTCTTCCATTATGACAAACAACTCTAACAAGAAATGGAAAAAAACCCAACAGATCTAGGCTTACACAGATGGCAACACTGAGAGTTTGAAGTCCTCTCCTTGAACACATTACATGTGATAAATAATATGCAAAATATTTAAAGAATTTTATTGTTGCTTAGAGAAGATACTTAGCAAGCAAGGAGACAGTAGCAATCACTGCCTCATGTCTCATATCCCCATCATTCAATGCAAATTTTTACATTTCATGCAATAATCCTGAGCTTATTTTCAGTAACATTGAAATGTCATCTATATTAATTACCAAATACATACAGAGCCCAGCTACGGGGTCTATTGTATTATTAAGGCATGAAAAAAAGAATAACAGTTTATTAACTCTGAATGCCACAAATACAGCACAGCAGTTGAAGGGCTCAAAAAAGCTCAGAAAGTACCAGTGGTTTCTGTGCCAAGGTCCTCCCAAATAGGGCTGTGCATCACCACCAGCTACTGAAAAGGTGCAGGATCAGATCCTGGCCTTGCTCATGTCAGGGAGGCTTGCCGTTGCCTTGACTGCTGGACCAAGCTTCAGAGCTACTGGGAGTGACTCGGACTCCTCTTCATATCCCCAAAGAATTGACAAACTTCCTCTCAAGTCAAGTATGAATTTAAAAAACAATACCTATATGTTGTTTTGTTTCTTAGCATTTCAAGTCCATGGAAAGGTTCCATTCATTATACAGTATGGCAATTAATAAAAAAAAAAAAAAGCTTACGAGTTAGTCTGATGTATTAGTATGTTAACAGAAGGGGGATTATCATGGAAAGAACCTCCGCCAAGTAAATGCTCTATTTATAAATTATTCTTAAGTTTAAAACTAAAGACTTTGGTAAGCCACACCAAGGACAGATGTAGGATGCAATGCTACTCTCCATGGTTCCATGGCTCTTCTCAAACACCAAGAGCAGCGCAGCCCTGTCTAGTCATCAAGTGAAGAACTTATCATCTGCATGATTTGTAAGGGGCTGGTCATATTTCTGTTGTGCAGCTCTTCAGGTAGTCTCTATTATACATTTAAGGAGTTCTCACAAAACACCTCATAACGAGCCAGGGTATTCCAGTTCAGATAACTAAGCCACTGAAACCAAGGCCAAACTGATGGCAATACTTACTTCATGCTTGTGTTACTGCATTATATCCCACACTGGGAACTAAGATAGACTGTGGAAGAACTCTCGCTCTGGTACTGCTCCTGCCTGCCCTTCACACTTCTCTATCTGAGCTCAGGGTTCACAGCTGAAGTAGCCTCGCTCATTTCCTGAAGGCAGTCCACCATCTGCCCTGGAAAAAAACATGCATGCAAAAGGTACAGGCTCTCCTGCATGGCCACTGCCTGTACTTCCTCCTGTGCCTGCATCCTTTGTGCACACCAGCCACCCCTTGACAGAGATGGTGTTGCCCAATTCTGTTACTGCAAGGCTCTGAAAACTTTGCAGATACACATATCCAACTTAACTAACATCACCTAAAACACCAACTTACAATATTGAAAAAAATGGCTGGTCACCATAACCATTCAGGAAACTCAATATCGTCTCATCCAAGACTGACCCAGTTACTGGGTTTGAATTTGTGTGGGTTTTGGTTAACTTTTACTAATAAATAAGTTAAAGAAGGCTAAGGCTATAAATTGGTAGGCTTATTTATAAATATTCACTTCTATTCTGTTCTAAAAAAAATGTGTTAAGGAAAAAGGTGGCCAGAAGGATTACACACATAAATTGCAATTTGGTTGTTAGGCTGTAAAAACCAATCACATAAGTGAAGTTGAACACAGTGTAAGAAAAAGCCAGTTTTTAATTAACAACTTATTTACACGTTCATAAAATCAACTGAACTGGAGTAGATGTTCTGTGTTTGTCACCAATATTTTATTGTAACTGGCAACTTGCACGCTTTATAGTAGAACAAAAGAAAATAAAGTTCACTATATACAGCCTTTGTACAGGCTACTTGACTATACACAAGGCATAGTGATCATAACACAACCTAGTCTTCATAATAACTTGCGCACAAAAAGACACCAATCAGACCTTATGTGAACATTACAGTGAAATGACATCACAAGTCCAGTGAAAATTCAGCATAATACAAAACATTTTGATCTACTGCAAATGACATCCGTTAAAACAGTAAGCCTTTATTCAGTAGTAACTTAACCAGAGTCTGATGCAGAGATTTGTTGCGTTGTTATAAGTCTTTTAAGTGAAGCAACCTCTGCAGATAAGCTGGCTATGCCCTGCTTCAAATACAGGTTCTCTGACTCGGAGACATTGTAGATATTGTCTTTTATTTCAACCACTCCAGTTTTACAACCACTCTGAATTTTTACATTGAGTTCCTTCTGATGCCAGAGTTCTGGTTTAAGTGACCAGTCTTGGATGTTAGTCACCTGAACTGAGAAAGGAGTGTGAGAAGAATGCACCAAGTTTTGTGCACCGTGTTTTTCAAGCTCAAAATGTCGTTTTGAGGACATGTCAATGGGGGATGACAACTTCCGTGTTGTATCATAGTCATTATCCATAGCTTCCACTTTAACTTGCATGGCTTTGGCTTTAATTCGAAGCTTGTGAGGCAAAGCTGAAGAATTAACTTCCGGAACTTTAACTGTTGCATGAACATTTTTATGTTCAACTGGGGAATGGATTGGACCCTTAGGAACTTGCTGTTCATCTTCTCCATCGGATGACTTTCCAACGACACCATCATCAGTTTCAGATGTTCTGGGGGAGTTACTAGAGGACCTATTAACTTGCAGGAGTGGAGGAGAATGTGAGTACATGTTAAAGGTTGCTCCCACATAGCTTGGATATATGGATGCTTTGTATGAACCTCTATCCTCTCTTGGCTCTCTCTCTAATTCCATGGGCTCTTGTTTTATAATCTGGAATTTATTTTCGGGACTTCTGCAGTTGCTTTGTATGCGACTTGGTTGAGTATGCTCTACAGATGGTATTTCAGACACATCGGATATTGAGCTTTGAGGAGAGTGTTTAATAACAGAAATACAACTGCTACCAACTATAGATGGTTCGTGCTCATCTACAAATGAGTTGATGTTTGATTTGGAACTCTGATAGTCTTGGAAATACACAGTTGTTGAGCTACTGAGTTTCTGTATCTCTTGGGCATAGGCTGCAGAACTAATTAAACCAAACTTCAGCTTCAATGAAAGCAGCTCCGCTTTCAAAGTGGCATTCTCCTCTCCAAGTGCAATTAGTTTGTTCTCTAAGACAAGGTCATTCAGCCGTCGTTTTTCACGAGATCTTTTGGCAGCTTCATTGTTTTTCCGCCTTTTCTCCCAGTACATAGCATCTTTCTTTTCATCTGGAATGAATTCTCTCTTCCTCCGGCAAGCTGAAGATTTACTTTTTCCACTACTTGCTTCTGTAAGTAGTATATCTTCATTTGTAGACAATTCTTCAGACACTTCTGCTAAAGATGACTTAAGTACTATAATTTTGTCCACATTGCTACTTGTGTCAACAGGTCCGTGTTCCTTTTTAAGGGTCTGCATTTTTCTCAGCTGCATCAGAAACAATTTGTAGTAGATCTACAAAAAGCAACAGAGCAAGCTGTTTGCCTGTTACTTCTCGCTCCACAACTTGATAAATACAGTAATTTTAAATCCACACACATTCTTCTGTTATTTTCATGTTCTCAAACAGAAGCATCTAGAACCAGTTCTCGTAGGAGATCCAATGGGGATCTTCTTCAAAACCTGGAATAAATAGAAAATTTAATTATAATTTAGGAATTGCAGGTTCAGGTCATGCAATAGCAGAGTTCAATAAAAATCTCAGACTAGCATTCAGTACTTTAAACCGCTCAACACTCAACCAACCAACACGCTAAGCTTTATGATACCTAGGTAGCAGATTAGCTTCCAAAACAAACAAAATGAATGCAATATGATCCAAGGAAAAATCAAAATATATTTGAGTTTTGATCTGACAGTAATGTTGTCACTGAACTTTCCATAATATCACTGGCCAATCTAAATCTCCAGCAGTTAACACTGAAGGCCACCAGGCACATTAACGAGCAGCACTGGAAAGTATCTTGTTCTTCCACATTAAAGCATCTCATCTGAAAACAGCTGTGGTGTATGACTTAGAAATGCTATTTATTTGGGTCCTTCATGGATTAAAAATAACATAAGCTGATTTAGACAAGCTGAAGTGCTCTCTATTGTCTTAAAATAACACCACTATGCATTAAAGCTATTAAGAATTTAATTATTGGGTTTGAATCCTATTAAAATATACATATATCTACATACACAAATGTTTATACACACACACTTGGAATTTTAAAGTGCCTTATTGATCAATCACATCAATTCAAACTAGTAAATACACATCATTTGGCAAATATCTAATTATTAAAAATATTGCCTGTTAAAAAGAAAACTTTAAAATCAGGATTGAAGAATACATAACAGAAGTAACATTGAATAACTTGCCTTTGAAAAATAGCCTTATTACATCAAAGTGAAATTCAATACCATGGAGGCATACGCACCTTTAGAAAAATGTATGCATTAAAGTAGAAGTTTACATCAAAAAAATCGTACCATTAACAAGAGAAAACCAGCTTAACTTTTAGTTTCAGATATTTTAATCATTAAATTTGAACCTAGCATTCAAATTTCCCTATGTTTTATTTAGTTTCTCTTAGTGTATCCTCATAGGATCGTTTGGTCTTGATCTGAGATACAGCTTCTGAATATCTCATTTTTCCACAGTCAGTCATGTTCCTGGTAAATGTATTATGCCAAGTGCTTTTATAGAACTGACTATCGAGTCAGCAATGATTTTTTTTTTATTTTTTTTTGTTACACAAACAAGATCTGCCACTTCAGATTAATGTCTCTATTTATTGGGAATGTCTTCACAATGACTAATGAAACTAATTTTAACATTATCAGTTGGGAAAGTTATAAAAGAATTAATGAACTGTATTCTGCCAGTTTCTCTTGTCTTTTCCAGAAGGTAAAAAGGAGTGAGTGATGTAATAACAATTAAGCAGGGTCATAAAGACTCAGGTTTCAAGCTGGGTTCTGTTCCATCAAACCATGCCAACTCTTCTGTCTTGAAAAATTAACACATTTAATAGAGCAGCTAAGTAGAATGTCCTAAAATCCATGGTTAATTACTGACATGTAACTATTTGCCTTTGATAATATAGCCTTAATGGAAAATACAGTTAGAAGCCAGACATACCAAAGACAGCATCTAACATTTTAGTGCAAAAGCAGCACCATAAATTGCCATGTTTGTAGAGAAGAAATGTATCTCTAATGTACAGGCAATTACATAGTTAGATCCTGATCCAAAACTCAAATTGTAGTCAAAAGGAGTTTTCTGTTAAGTTAAACAGGAGCTGGATCAGGCTTAAAAACAAAAATAAGCCCCACAAAAAAGCAACATCTGTTTGTCTAAATATTCAGTATAATGTGATTTGCTGAAGAAGCTGTACATCCGTTTTGTCCATTTCACTGCTCCATGTAAACAATGGTTTAACTAATATGCATATCAGTTTAAATCCAGCAAACTCCAATACAGTTAAAAAAAAAGAATTATTGTTGAACACATAATTTAAAAATTAAAAAAAAAGGGGGGAAAAAAGACAAGACCACCTGAATTTTCGAGGCATTTCTAGAATAGTCTCTGCAAAATAACTTTACATTAAAATAAGAAAAATATTAGGATTTAATTTCATTATCCTGTAGCATTGGTAACACACAGCTATTGATCTGTAATTGTCTTGATACACTGCAATCACTGTATTCATTTGTATCATTAACAACAGCATTTCTGAGGGAATGGATATGCTTTCTATGACATGCAGCAGGAAGCAGTGTAACATGTACCAAATACCCATGAAATCATTACTTGTCCTGTAGTATGCATCTCAGCAAACTCTTACTGAATTCAAAAGGGTTCAAACCAGCTTGTGTGTAAATTTCAGGGCATATCAATATGGAGATCTTGCTGTGTTGTGCAGTACTACAGAACTATGCTCAAATCCAAATAATAGTATTAATTCTCTTAGAAATGGGATACTAATAGGCAGACTTCATTACTTTCTATATATTTATCTGTCATGTACCCTGGAACATCTACACTTACTTGAAACAGCAGCAACAGCAAAGAAGTACTTATAAATGTTGGAGCTGTGCTTTTTTTAGAAGAATGAAACTATACCCACACAGTCTGAATACAACTTCTTTTCCCTCTTATATTCTAGTCTTCCATTTTGACAATATAGAAAGAGTATCTTTAGTCTTGAACAGGACTGTATCAGGATACGAATATGGGTTTGTGTTTCTTTGCATGGTCTCAAGGTCAAAATGATCCTACTTTGGTATCTGTCCAATTCTGTAATCTAGGAAAAATACTACTACTAATAATAATAATCAGAAAAAAAGTTGTTGTTTTTAGGTCATTGTGTCCTACTCACCCCCTCCCCAAAATGAATGTAGACTACTGGCATAGTTGATCAGTATGACTGTCTACGGACCAGTAAAAACTCAACTGCATGCCCAGAGACAATCTGCAGCACAACACTGGCACAGAGCTACACTTAACAACCCAACAGCCTGCAGAGCTCATGCCCCTTGTTCTACAGGACTTCTATGCTGGGACAGCAGCATGGGCTGTCCCAGCATATTATCTGCTCACTGTAGCACTGGTAACTCCTGGTTTAGCCCACTTCCCTCCTGTACACATTGTTCCTGGCACAAAGAGAGGGAACCTAAGTAACATGCGAGTCTACAGCAAATACCGGTGTGCGCCAAACTGACCATGTTTTCGCATGCAGTATTCAACTTCGCTCTCTGCCACAGTCTTAACAGTAAAGCAGTCAAGACTTATGTGTAACCCACTGACATAGTCTTACTGGTCTGTTATTTATATAGTTCTAACCATTACTTTAGTGAACTAAAAAACCATCAATAAATCTTCAGCTCTTTCCACATCTTCCTTGAGCACTTTTATCATGGTAACTGGAGTTGCTTCTTTACGAACAGGAGTCAAAGCCCTTGTTTATTAATACTTCTCCATGTGGATTAGGCCAATTCTGAGTCTGTAAACAAATTCCATCTGATGACAACAGCAAAAAGCCTCCAATGAAACCAGCCATTTCAGTTCACTCACATATTATAATTCCACTGGAAAGCATCAGTATTTACACATAAATTAACCAACTATAATGATTCCTCTGACTATATTTCAAATTCCAGCATTTTCCCTTATGATTAATTTTTCAATTGCTTTATCACTTCCTCATAAAGTGTTTTAAACCCAACATTTAACATTGCCTTACATTAGTCACTGTTAGATTTTTTTTGTTTGGTTGGTTGATGTTAATGGCATTGAGTGCCAATTCAACAATGTAGTAACACTCGACCCTATTAACTTAATCACAGACCCAGTCTTGCTCTCACTGCAATTTTGCCACTGGCTTCAATTGAAGCAAGATACAATCCCACATCCAAGTATTAATGAGGCTGTTGTATAGAACTCACGCTACTGAAGCAAGAAATTACGTATGCAGGAACCATGACAAGTTTATTTATCCATGGACTTCGTACTTCAGTGATCTGATTGTGTCAAAATTGTACATTAAGGATCTGATGCTGAAGATCTGCATATTCACACTGTAAGAATTTGAATGTTTCAAAGGGTTGACGGACATGGCCACAACTTTTTCTCTCTCCTGTGTAATTTAATTACATAAGTCATTTCTGCTTTAGACAATGGCCATGGGCCTCCTCACATGTGTATGCTTTCCCAAAGAGTAACTGTGTATTATTTGTTGTATTTAATTTTTCAAACATATCCTAGAATTTGATAGCTAATTGTTTAATTGTATTGCTCTAACATTTGGATAGTAACCCCATGAAACTAAATGAAATCAAATTTCTAGCAGTTGGATGCTCAAACACAATTCACTTTTGCATCACCATGTGTTCAAAAAGTTCTCAGTTCTTCAAAAATGGAATAATGGCCAAGTACAACTTCTGGTTTCTGAGATGAACCACGCCTCTATCACCATCACCACTATATGCCAAGCTGCAGAAAAACCAATATAAGATTGTACTGGTATGTCTGTACATATTTTTATTTTGTTGTCATCCATGTTTTGCATAGGTATCATTAACTATATTACTGCTACCATTCTGTCATAGGTTACCTATTTTGAAAACCTGTCTACATACCAGAAGAGCTGGTGTCTAACCTGTTCATAGATATCAAAATTACCAGTTTGCATTCCAAACCTTAAAAACCTGAAACATACAGTTAGCACTTTATCAATCAAAGTGTTTTAGAAACAATTACTATCCATCTCGAGACTTTTATAAGGTACAGAAAAATATCCTCATTGAGCATGCAGGACAGGAGGCCGAGTTTAAACTTAGGTGGCAAGTACACAGCCTGCCTCAACACTGCTGAAATATTGGAAAATACTGTGGAGTTGTTCTACCTCTACTGCCTTTCACAGAAACCCTGAACCCCTCAAAAGTTTGTCATAATCCAAAAGAGAATATGGCCCCATTCTAGCCTCCACCAACATCTTTCAATATACTTTTCCTTGCCTTTTTATCTAGCACTGTAGCAAAATTACATTCCTATTGAAGAAAGGCTTTAATACTGGCTCCACTGGAAAAGTGACATTATTCCTAGGATGGATTTGCAGGCAAGAGTGTCTAGGTAATGCAGAGCAAATCAAGCTGCAATTTTCTGGAAAAACAAAAGAGGTGACTGCATTTTATGCTATGATGGACATACCACAAAAAGGTAAAAGCATTCATGATACAAATGTGACCACCATTTACTGCTATTATACAGTTGCACTCGTAGAGACCTGAATCCATTACAACAGCATGGAGCAATGCAGAATTATTGATCCTGTACACAGTTCCCTTTTCTAACAAGTTCATGGGCACCTTAAGTGCTGACAGTTTCAGGATCAACGTGTAATTAGGTCAGTGGAACACTGATGATGATAGCTTTGCACAAGATGACCTATTTTTGCTAAAATGTCGATCATCCTACTGAAACAAAAAAAAATGGGAGATGTCTACACAATATAGTCCATTAGGAATATAAAAAAATAATACATTACAACAAATCAAATCAACCAAATCTGTTTAAAATATATAGAAAAATTAGTAAGTCTTAGAACATTATTGAACCTTCGTATTAACGCACCTCCAAGCTGTACCCAGAAATATGATGACGTGCGATTTTTACAAAAGGCTTTCATTGTTAGGAAAATTACTTAGGTTACTGTTTATCTTAATAACTACAAATAACTCATTAAAGCACAGCCTGTTTCCCAAAGGTAAATTACACAAATTATGCAAATAAAATTATTATTTGGAAAGTACAAAACATGTTAGAGGTAGCTATTGCTCAAAAAGGTCAGCTGAGCTTAACAGGCGCAAATTCTACCTATATTCTCTCCCATTCCCCTAGGAGACAATATGATACTATCAGATCTGTTCGATTTTTCCAAAACAAACTGCTTACTGCTCTGATTTAAGGGATGGAAAACAGAAGCTAAAGAATGTTATTTTAAGTGCCATGAAAAACTTTAAAACTGAGAAGCAAAGAAAATGTATACACAACTTGTGTAAATATTTCATTATAGATACATAAGTAGTATGTGTACATAAATCTTGCCACTTTAATTATCACACAACTTTCCAGTGTTTTTAATAAAACCCTAATAGAAACAACAGTTACTGAAGTTACAGTACTATATGAAGGTATGCATCTTCTCATTTCAATAGCTATTTGACAGCAAGAAAAAAACTAGACTTGGAAAAGCTGTAACTTAATAGTAACAACATTCTGGAAATATGATCTCAATTCCTCTAGTTAAGAGCCATAAAAAAAAAAACCAAACCAACCAACCAACAACAACAAAAAAAACACAAGCCCATAATCAAATGTTAACTATTCTGACAACAAATGGCTTTCCATTACTGAACTATGTTCTTAAAATGCCAAGCATGGACCAGACCTTCAGCTGACCTAAATTTATATAGTGCTATTTAAAGGCAGCAGAATTATGTCAATTAATCCCAGCTGATGCCCTAAACATGCACCTTGTTATGTAACAACTTAAATACAAATATGTAAACCAAGCATCTCCTGTAAAATGTTGTCATCTACCACTCACAGCAAATGGAACAGAGAAAGAGCAATCTTTAGTACTCCAATTTAGTGAGGTGGTCCAGGCTGGAAGACCACTGCCCATGCTGAGCACCATTTTCCTTATTGGACTGTGCTCCCTTTGTAACAGGTGGTCTGGCAGATCTGGCATCTGTACTGCTAACTGCTGTGCTGCCACCTTCGCATCATAAAAACCAGTTAATTACTCGAATACTTTGTGAGAGACTAAAAACTTACACCAAGACAGGCAAACTCAAAAAAAGGGGGGGGGAGGGGGGGAACCTCTCTCAAATAAAACATTCATTCTGACAGAATATAGATCTGTGTAATGTCTGTCACCAGATTCAGTCTCTCGGTATGCTAATTTGGACATGGATCAATTCAACATGCAAATTACAAAAAACCAAACAAACCAACAAACACAAAACCCACAGGATATCTAAGGAGGTTTTAATAATAATTGATTTCAGATTCACCTTTCAATACAGAAAGTTTAAGAACATTGCTTCTATCACATTTTCGGCCAAGTCCAAGTATGCCCTTGCTTACACAATCTTATTTTTGACAGTCATACTTAGCATCAGTATTAGACAGCTACATATAACTTAAGAAAAAATACCCATCACAAAACCAAAACAAACAAGCAAACAAACAAAACCACCACACAAAACTCACAACAGGTTTGGGGTTTTTTTTGCATTTATTTTCACTGTAAAATACTGTAACATGGAAATCAGCTGACCTTTTCTTTTAGAACAGACTGTAGAGATTGGCCATCTATTTGCATTTTTTTCCTATTACATATCCTAAGCACATTTATATCTCATAACTGGCTGTAATGATCATGACAAGGTCACCTAGAAGAGTCAATTAAGCTGATGAGTCAGATACATTGCTTAACAGTGTGTAATAAGACTCAAACAGAGGATTTTATTGTTCATATTATTGCATCATAGTGATGTTATAACAGCAGCACTATTGCTGTCTGGAAAAAACTATTGCATAAGGATAGCTTGCATAACCATTTGTTAAAATAAGTCAATTAAAAATGAGCTAAAAGTTTATTTTATTTATGAGTGTTATTTCAAGATAAAGGATTGAAAAAAGCAGCATGGTATTGATACACTTCTCAGACTGTTTAGACTTCACTACAACAGAAAAAAGATATGTATGTCCACCCTATAAATTTTAGCCAAAACATGGCAAATACTCTTCCTTCTTAGGATGAGATAAGCTGTGAGGTCATGTAAGTACTTACAATTTATGGGTAAGACTAAGCTTTTTGACATCATTCAGATCAGGTTTTTTAAATATATATATATAGGTATATGTATATAAAAAAGAAACAAAACCCACAACCAAAAACCCTCAAAAAAACTCCAAACAAACCACAGATACACACACACACAAACAAACAAACAACAAAAACTGAACAACAAACAAAAAAAATCAAGGAGAAACTCCAGCTTTTGAGGTCAAATCCAGGAAGCTGAGTATTTTAAAAGCTATTCAAGAATCCGCTGGAGAATGAAGTTAAAAATATAAATAAAAACTTAAAGTAGAGACAAACCTGTAACATGAGGACTCTTATAACAATAACTGCTACTGTCAATGCCATTAAGGATCTTTATTTGGTAATCCTTGAACTTGTTGGTTTACATCAGGTCTTTGGGCCAAATGCCGAATCCTCATTCATTCAAGTTTCCCATCAAAGTGAAAATTTTGACTGAATAAGGTCCGTAAAAGTGATGCACATAGCAGTATTTTAAATGAGGCTCTGGATTAATTACCAAGGAGGGCAAAGATGACTCAAAGTAGGTTGCATATACAGGAGCAAACGCAATGAAACCGAGTGCAATCGTTCAAGTTACAAGGACGGGGGAGAGTGGGGGGGGGGTTGGGAGGTGGTGGGGAAATACAGCTGTTTTTAACACAACAGTAATGCCAAGACAGCCTCACGATCAAAGCTGCACTTGACCCCAACAATCAAGCAGCAGAAAAGTTTATGCGTGTTGTTAAGAATAGCACATTTTTAAAATACTTTGCTGCTACTACCTATGGCAGGTATACTGAACGTATATACAGCACCCAGGGTACTCAGTTAGGGCTCTGGAGGTTTTAGTCACAAGCCCAGTGACGTTGGTTTTGTATTCTTAAAGGGCCATTTCAGTCACACACACACACACACACAACACAAATAAATAAAAATAACCTCATTGTGAAAGCCAAGTTATCACCAGCAACTTTCAAGCTGTCGAGGACAGAGCACAAGCTGACTCCAAAGTACAGGACGTCCAGCCATGGCTTTTACCACTGCAATACCTAAATGACTTGGCAAAATAGTAGAATTGGGCAATGGCCATTTTTTGTTGTTGTTGCTCCTTACGTAAAAGGAGAAACACGAGAACGCTGGGGTGGAGGGAGGGGGTGTGTGCTAGGCTCTTTCATGCCTACCTGGCAGCAAAGGGAGGGGGAAAGGGGAGGAGGGGGCGGCTCTGTCTGGCGCTCCCTGCCTGCAGGCGATGGTGGGACAAGGCAGGGGGCACACGGGCAAGAGAGGTGGGGACGCTCCGCGCGGCGAGGTGAGAGGCCGCGCTGCGGGGAGGCGGCGTCCTCTCCGCAGCGCCGCCCCGCACCTCGTCCTCCACAAAGGCAGCCGGCCCGGCCCGGCCCGCCGACCCCCTACGTGACCGGCGGCTCATGGCGCCTGGCCCGCTCCCCCCTCAGCACGGCCCCGCGCAATCAACCCGCCGTCCCCCACCCCCCCCACCCCATCTACCCGCCCGCCCGCCGCCGCCCCAGCCCAGAACAAAGGGCTGAGGGGGAGCGCCAGCGCCCCCAGCCTTCGCTCGCCCGCCCGCTGCCGCCGCGCCCCAACGGCCACCAACGGCTCCCAACAGCCGCAGGGGACGCGGCGACCCCCGCACGCGGTGCAAGGCTGAGAAGGTGAAGGCGGGCGCGGGATCGGGCTCAGCAGGGAGGGCTCTGCCCGCTCCGCTCCGCTCCGCGCCGCCGGGTCTGTCACACTGACCTACTGGAGATACGGGCGGCTGCCCCCGGGGACGGCGGCACCTGGACCACTGCTCCCCCGCCACGGTCAGACCACGAGAAGGACGGCTCCACCGCTCCCCCCCAGCGCGGCTGACATCTCCGGAATGCTTTCCTTCCCTTAAATTAGCCGTTCCTTTATTATTATTATTATTAATTACTATTAAAGAAACGGCAAGTGAAAGCCCGTACCGATGTCTCAGCGTCTGGGCGAAATACGTTCCTAAAAAAACCACAGCCTTATCTCAAAACGTCTCTGAAGGCGTGGAGTTAAAAATCCGAGCAAATGGCCTCGAACGTCTACACGCACAGCTCTGGAGAAAAGACCAGAAATAGCACATGAAGCCACAATTGCTAAAATGCGATGGAGCTAAATATAGACCAACACAAATCTCGTTTTAAGGCACCCGGCACGCAGCCGACGAGCGCGCCTCGCTTCGCCTCTCCTCCCCGCTTACCCAGTTGTCTACTTCCCTTATTAAGCGCACTTCAGCCGAATCTGTTACAGTTACGGGCTTTGAGTTGGGTCTTTTTTTTTCAGGGAGAGATTGTCCTAGTTTCTTTGTAGGGAGATTATAAAATCGCATAATTAGCTCCCTCTTCCCAGCCCGCCTGCCAGCAAATTCTGTGGTTACATAATGCAACATTTCCAGGAACTATTATGAGATCGGTCCCGGAGCTCCCGAAAAAACAGCGACAGAAACGACCAAGAGGGCCGGGGCAGGCGCGGTCCCGCACGGCGTGGGGACAGGGCCCGGCCGCTGCCATCAATCCCGTTTGCCCGCGGGCAACATCCCCCAGCGCCGCCCGACAAGGGAGGGGAGGGGGAGTTCTCGCCGGCAGGTTCCGGCGGCACGCAGCTCCCGGTGGCTCCGGGGCGAGGTGCGGGCGGCGGGCAGCACCCAGCCCTCCGCCCCGCACGGCGGCCGCAGCAGCGGGCCGCTCCACGCCGGCATATTATGCAATGCAGGACAGCGGATCCGGCGGCGCTGCCCACGGCTCGCTCTGGGGAGGAGCGGGGTCAGTACAGCACGCCGGGAATGACCACCACCCCCATCTCCGCAATGGAATCCCTCAGCCGACAACTGCCGGGCTGCCTCCCGCGCCGACACCCCTCCGCCGAGTCCCGCGGCAGCAAGCAGAGCCGGCCCACCCGGCCGACCACTCCCCGCCTGGCGGCTGCCGGAGCCGGCTTGAGCTCGTATTATGTAACAGCGGTCCTCGGCCCGGCCCGACACAGCCCAGCCGAGGCGCGGTGAGGTGGATGCCGCAGCCCGGGCGGACACCCAAACTTCATACCGTGCACCGCGCCGCGGGCGTACGCTCCTTCCTACCTGCAGCACACAGCTCAGCGCCGACCATCCCCTGCCCCGCGCCGGATCGCGGGCGAGGCGAGAGGCGGTGTGGTGTGGTGTGGTGCCGTGAGATGCGATGCCGTGCTGTGCCGTGCTGCGCTGTGCAGGCAGCAGCGCAGCGGCCAAGCGGGAGCGTGCGGCGGCGGCGCGGAGGGATGTGTGTTAGTAGGTCAGGGCTGCGCGGAGCGGCGCTCATAGCCCGAATGCCAGCCGCGCCGCGCTGTGACTGGCGGCCATGGCAGCCCAATCAGCGCCGGGCTCTGCAGGAGGACTGCCAATGGGAGCGATCAGGGGCGGGGCGGGGCGGGGCGCGGGGCGGTGTGTGGTACAGTAGGTCTGTGTGCTGGCGATTGCATAACTGCCGGCGGGGCGGGGGGCGGCGGGGGGGGCCGAAGTAGGGGGAGAGGCGCGGGGGGCGCCGGCACTTACGTAACCGGCGCGGTGGCCCCGCGGCAGCGTGCCGGGGGGGGCGCTCGGATCCCGCAAGTGTTTGCAGAGGCGCAGCGCCGCGGCACCGCGCCCCCTACCCGGCAGCCGTGGGGCTGAGCTCCGCCGTCCGCTCTGCCGGGGAAAACGGAGCTCTCGCTGCCGTGCCGGTGCCGTGGTGCGGACCGTCAGACGGCTGTGTCTGTACGGGTGTAAAAGTGAAGCCCTCCGCCCCGGCGGGAGCCTTGTCGCCTCGGAGCGATTGCACAAGAGCGGGCAACCGCGCTCCCGAGGCATGTACCTGCTACCGAGCTACGCATACGGGTAACCCGCGGCGGGTTGCGCCGCAGCTCTGACTGTCCGAAAATAGTGATAATAATCGTAAAAGGGTGGGGAAGGAGCCGGACTTTTCACCGGGCGCACTACCTGCCGGCACGCCGCTCGGCGCTCTGTACCGCGGGTGGTACTCACGCCCTGCGCCGCCGCTGCTTGGTTTCGCCACCGTCAGGGCTAAAGGGTTGCGACTGTTTGTTCCGCCTGTTTCATCTCTGCCCCCACCCCGAGGCGGCCGCGCTGGAATGCCGCTCGGAAGCCGCTGCGCGTTTTAGAGGTACTTGCCCGCGCTGCCCCTCGCCTGCTCGGGGCGATCGGCTCTGGCGCTCCCCGCGGTCTCGCGGCTCCGAGCCCCGCTTCGCCCTGCGGCGTGGTGAAAAGAGTGGAGACAGAATGGGGTGCTGTGTTGACCATTTCTTAGCCCCCGTTTTAGGTAATGACATATGCCCGTCAAGAAATCTAGTCCTCAGAACATGTTGGAATGCACACAGGTTTGTTAAGCGTGTGATAGGTATTGTCCTTTTTTTTTTTTTTTTTTTTCCATTGGGGGGGGTGTATCTGCCCTTTTTTCTT